>JAXBDA010002136.1:0-45730 GCA_036023075.1 Gaultheria prostrata | reverse complement strand
TCTACTCATTACTATCTATATCTAAGTTTGAAAAATATTCTGTAATATCATTCACTTTTGAGTTTTGAATTAATTTTATTTGCCATTATACGTGTTTGTGCCGTGCCTTGTCGTGCCCGTGCCGTGCTCCGTGCCGTGCCGTGCCCCGTGCCTCACCGTGTCCGTGCCGTGGGCTAAAAAATGATGGCCCAGCCCGGCCCACTTTAATGTTCGTGCCGTGCCGTGCCAGGCCCATACCGTGCCGTGTCGTGCCGACGATAAACATGTCGTTCCCGTGCCGTGCTCGTGCCAGCCCGGCCCGTTCGACACCTCTAGACATGACCATAAGGGATCCCGATCCGCTAGTGGAAACTCCCCTTGGGCGTGGCCATAGGGGCTCCTAACCCGCCAGTGGAATGTCTGGTTCGAGCCATAGCTACTGTCCGTGAGGACAGACCGTCACCACGGCACCACCTAGGTACAAGTGGGCATAAGTGTGTTCCCCCACAATCTCTTGCCACTAGCAAGACTCGAAACCGAGTCTCCCATAGGAATGTGAGGCACTCTACCCACTAGGCTACCAACATCGGAGGGTAAGCTAGCTTCAGTTCAAAAAAGAAAAAATAAATAAATAAGCTAGCTTTAATTCAGGTTCAGATTGTGCAGGACTCCTTTAATTGGAGCTTGGGTTCAATACTTATGGACCGGAGGTTGCTCCTTTTCGAATTAAAATAGAAACCAATTCAATTTACAGTAACTTAATCAATATGTCACTATGGATCGACACTTGGACTTGACCATTATTCTTCTGAGTAAGGGTTAATTCTTTGTTTTTATAAATCTATATTTGGTACGGTTTAACACGATCAATGACCTTGGGTTTTGGACTCCTTTGGAGCATGATGAGGTCTAGAGTTCGATATCTATGGACCAGAGGTTGTTTCTCGTAGATACTAACATCCTACCATCTGGCAAAAAAAAGTTCATGGCGACAAGAAGATCATCTGGTTAATGGTATTACTATTTTCTGAAAGAAATTTCATTAAACACCAAGATCAGCATCAAGAAGGCTACAAAATCCTGCAGGGAGAGGGGAAATGAGAGGAGGAAGAAGGACCTCCTTAGCTCCACAAGCAATCCAATTGGTTAGGGGAGAAAGAGTGATATGTCATTGAATGTGCGTGGATGGGTATTGGTCCTTAAGGATTAGTCAATGTGCTGGTAAGTTGGTCTAGACATCCCGAGTTATATATAAAAAAAAAAGAATGCGTGAGTTGCTTTTTAGCAAAGTGATTAGGCAAATTACATCTAAGGTGGTAGAGATTAGTTAGGTAATTGGGATTAATCTAGTCCAGTTCATCTAATTGACATTTGGTAAAAAGTCCCACTTTTTGTTCGGATAATAACTTAGAATTTACCTTATGGATTCTGGAACGTATCCGGAATACAATGAATAAGGAAAGCGAAAGGGGAAATGTGGAATGATCAATTTTGTTTGACCATTAATTGGACCACACTATAGAGCGCAAATCTCTGAGTGACCGAACAGCCATTACCATTGCCCGGTCACCAGGTTTAGCAGGTACCAGGTAAGACTTGAACCGTGCTCATATTGGGGCAAAGCCAAATGATTTCCACAGGAGCAAAACCTGTTCATTTGAACATAACACCAGGAGATATCAGTTTGTCCATCTTTTAACGAAAGAGAATCCATGACTCCTGGACATAAAAAAGCAGTGGATCCAGTTTACACCTAAAAGAAGGTTAGCATATGATTCTGTCGATGGAGGGAAAGAGTCATTCACATATTTTGGTGGCGGACACAAAATTTGTGGAATTAGCGAGAATATATTGCTATTTGTTGAGTTTGGGAGAGAGACGGATTTTGTGTATGTATGTTGCTTACCGGTTAACTTTAATTTGATGAGCAAAACATGATTTATAACTTGAACAAAGTAAATAGACATAGCAGATTTTTTCACTCGAGAGATTTGCATGGGCCAATTTCATAAAAGATTTTTAGATCAACATGAAAAGCTAGCATAAGAAAGTGCACATGCAAATTCGAACTTTTTTACAAGTTTGGACTCTTTTTCAAATGACCCAGTTTTGATAACACCACCACTTCTCAAACTTGTGGCCTTAGAGTAACAATGCAACAGTGACAACCGTTTCCCTTTTTTCTTGTTGTTGCTTAACAACCGTTTCAGACTCTGTTTAGTTGTCTAGAATATTGTGTGAAAAATGTATTTTCGGGAAAAGTGAATTGAAGGAAAGGAAAGTTTTAGTATTTTTCATTATGTGTTTAATTTGTTAATGTAAAATTTTGCAAGGAAACTAGAATTCCTCATTTTCAGCATAATGCATTTTGCAGAAAAGTGTTTCTAGTGGAAAACGAAGAAAGTTGCAAGAGATTAATTTTCTCATCCTTTCTGTAGAACTGAACGGGACATTTACTAACCAAGATTTTAAATGAATGGGATGTAATCTACACACTGATTCACAAAATGAACAATCCGTGACAAGATTACAAACCCAATTAATCTTGTGTGAAATTGAAGTCCTTTGTCTCCATAACATCCTACGTAGATACCATTGAGTCTGGCATCCATATTCAAAAAATACCAGTGGAATTACAAAAAGAAAAGAAAAGAAATTCCAACCGTCTCACAGCTAATGAATTAAGGCCCCGTTCCACTAACTCAAAAAGCTAAAAACCAATTTATTGCGTTTTTCGAGACAAGTCATCCCCTCACAATACATCACATAAAAATTACAAAAAACCAATGCGTATTTCGAGCTCTCGCATAAAAAAGCTAAAAAGCCAAAAAAAAATCAAGTTTTAGTGGCACACCCAATAAATCTCTCTTTTTGGGCAATAAAAGAAAATGTAAAGTAAACTCCCTAAATGGTTCCTGGAGTTTTAGAAAATTGCACATTGGTACCTTATTGTAATTTTAGTTTCATCAATTTAAGTCCTACACTTGTATTTTGATTTGGTTGTAGTCCCACCCGCTATCTTCCTTTAGTATTTCAACCTTCAAGCATGGGGGCAGGGTTCATGCAATTCTAAAATATCTATGAATATGATATTTGATTTTTTTAGTATTATGGATATTATTAGTATAATAGCGTCCTATAATCTTAAGAAAATATGTTTGATTTGATAAAAAAAATAGGAGTAGGTTATTTTACATTCTAATTTCTCAATTTCTTTCACAAAAACAAATAAGCATGTGAGTGAGCATTTTCCCATGCGGCACAAAGGAACATGACCCTTTTTGAGGAGTCATAGTGGCTCTTACAAAATACACAGTAAATAAAGCAAAACTATATAAGCTAGGATCCAACATATTACAATGTGCTGATCACAACAATTTGAACCCGAGATTGCATGACAAAAAGCGCACAAATTACAAGTTGGCACAATGGCTGAAGTTGCTAACACGCTATCGTTCAAATGGTTGCTGCATCCTGGCATGCTTTGATATGGGCACTTAGCATATTGGCTAGGCTCTTGGCATGGCACACGGAACATTCTGGTACAATGTTGAGTTATCATGTGATGCAGTAGGGCAACCCGTGACACTTAGACATGCACGCGACTTCAACATCCTACCCGAGGTCATCTATACACAGGCTAAAGTTTAGGGACCAAATATAATTACACGAAAGAATGGCACATGGAACATTCCGGCTCAATGTTTGAGTCATCACGAGGCACAACAAGGCAACTTGTGACACTTAGACTTGCACGCAACTTAACATAGGTACCCGAGGTCAACTTTACACAGGCTAAAGTAGAAGGACCAAACACAATACATAATAAACATGAAAGAAATCCTTCACCAAACAGACAGTTGTTTTCATTCCCCCACACTTCCTCACAACAAGGAAAAACCTCAAAGAGTAAAAGACCCAATGCTTTGGAATCACTCTCTCATAGGAGTATGTTTTTTGTAATACAAAAGGAAGCTGTTAGAAAGCTGAATTAAAAAGCAAAAAAAAACAAACATCACTGTGAAAGGATAGCAACCCTTCATCCAACAATAACCACCCCAGTTTCTTGAAGCCAAACCAATCCCACCAAACCTAACTAATTAAAACTAAATTAACATAATACTAAAACTCCTCTCCCTCCTCCATGTTCTTCTCTATTTTATGTTCTTTTCTCTCTCTATATTTCCATCTCTCTACTCTCTCTCATTCCCCCACCACCCTCCCCATGCAGCCACCCCGCCGGAAAGCACCCCTGTTATCCACCGTAACCCTGACAATGAAACACCCCGGCGGTCGGAAAAACAACAACCTCTCTCTATTTGTAGTGGTCTTCTCCATTTTCTTATTCGGATGCTTCATGTACAACGAGGACGTGAAGTCAATAGCAGAATTTCCATTTTCAAGACCGAAAACCCAAGAAAACAGGGGAGAACAGAGCAACCCTGTTCAAGAAACGATCAAGAACGACGAATCGAATGCGGTCTCGGTGAATTCGGGGACTGTGGTGGAAACCCAAGTGGAGATTCAGTTTCCGGTGGAGGAAGATGACGAAGAGGAGGTGGAATTGCCGCCGGAGGACTGCGATTTGTATACGGGGGAGTGGGTTTTTGATAATTCCTCGCACCCGATTTACAGAGAAGATGAATGTGAGTTTTTAACTGCTCAAGTGACTTGTATGAGGAATGGAAGAAAGGATTCACTTTATCAGAATTGGAGGTGGCAGCCAAGAGATTGCTCTTTGCCCAAGTAAGAACTTTAAATTCATGAATTTAACAATCTACTCCTATATATATAAATGTATATCTGTAAGGGCGCGTTAGCCCGGGCGACTGCTACCCAAGTTTCAAAAAAAATTCATAAATATGTTGGTAGTTTTTTAAAAAATTTACAATTATATAGGTTCACCGGCAGTAAATTTTTAGTATAGTGTTTGCCCAACTTACATTCAAATCCTGCGTCCGTAGCTGATGTTGTTTTTTCAGAAATTGCTAACATGTGGTTTTGTTGAAGGTTCAAAGCAAGATTGTTCCTTGAGAAATTGAGGGGAAAGAGGCTAATGTTTGTTGGGGATTCATTGAATCGGAATCAATGGGAGTCTATGGTTTGTCTAGTGCAATCAGCAGCTCCTCCGGGCAGAAAGAGCTTGAAGAAGACTGGTTCTCTCTCTGTTTTTAGACTTGAGGTGTCTCTCTCTCTCTCTCTCTCATTTGCATGATTACCCTTTCAAGCGAGTAATTCTTTAGTTGTCTTGGGCACCGTCAAGTGGTGTCCTAACTCTCCTCTCCACCTGTACCCGACAAAAAATGAATAGTGGAGAGAAGTGTTGGGGCACCACGTGGCGGTGCCCCGAGATCACCGAATAATTTTTCCTTTCAAAAAAGCTCACTGCACTTATTGGTTTTGAAGACTGATTGATTGGGATTATTTTTTCTTGACCACAATGATTATGTCTATGCAAATTATTTTCTCTCATAACACCGTTTGCATTTTGATATTGAATTTACGAAGCAACACACAATAAAAAAAACAACAGTGAGTAAGGATTTCTTATGTTCATGCCGAAGGAAGGTCGCTACGCCAGTTGCCCCTACCTACCCTTTTGTCGGCAAAAAAAGAAAAAAATTGTGTTCGTTTTCTTGGAACCAAATAGTCCGTGCATTAGAATGCTTGTAATTTTTTTTTTTGATTTGACGTCAGGGTGTCTGGGACCTCGAGACTGGCTGATTCTTAAGAATTTTTTTTAACCTGATCCCAAGAATCGAACTCTGGTCATTTGCCTACAAATAATTACATCATGATCGTGAAGCATGGCATGCAACAAAATTAATTAGTCACACGATTAGGTAGGAAATACCTAAAAGGCCAAAACCATGTGTGTAGATCATGTGATTAACGTTACATTATGCCAATTGGACAATAAAATACTATTCATTTTCCAATTAAAAACAAGGGTTTGCAATAGTTTATGCTTAATACTTATCCAATTACCTTGAAATTATTGCATGTTCAGCTTAGATCTCTAACCATTGACTAGCCAATTCCACCTAATAGTTGGTGAAGAAAATTTGTTTTCTGCTGCACGTCTCAGTCATTTATGGACAAGAATATTGGTGGATTAGGTGGAGAATCTTAAATGCTCCAAAATTAATTAATCACTAATTTAATCTGAAATTTAATTTGCAGGATTATAATGCCACGGTGGAGTTTTACTGGGCCCCATTTTTGGTGGAGTCAAATTCGGATGACCCTAACATGCATAGCATATTGAATAGAATCATAATGCCCGAATCAATAAAAAAACATGGGAAAAATTGGAAGGGTGTGGATTACCTCATCTTCAACACATACATATGGTGGATGAACACTTTTGATATGAAAGTTTTGTAAGTACCATCTTTATATCATTCCCATTTTATATCATATGGAAACATGTATTTTCGGCGATCTAAAAGGGTTGATTTTTCTTCTTCTTTTTTTTTGCTCAATTTTTTAAATAATTAAAATAGACGAGGATCGTTCGATGAAGGGGCCACCGAGTACGATGAGATCGATCGGCCGGCAGCGTATGCAAGAGTTTTGAAGACATGGTCTAAGTGGGTAGATAAATATGTGAATCCCAACCATACCACAGTCTTCTTCATGAGCATGTCTCCACTTCATATCAAGTAACACTACATCCACTTTTGAAGTGTTTCATTTTTTTGTTTTGGCTACAACTAAGCAGTTTGGGGATTCTGCAGCGCATCATTTACGCTGCACCGTGCAGTGCACCAATCCCAACCGTCCAAAAGTATTTTTAATGGTCTGGATTCGCAGACACTTTCTTACCAGTCAAAGTGCTTTATTATCGGTAAGAAAGCTTCAGCAAATCCAGACATTGATTTCCAAGGTAGACGGTTGTCATATACGATGCACGGTGCAGCACGGAGGATGCACTGTAGGGACCTGGGAACTGTAGCAAGTAAGCTCCCAACTATGACAATTTCACTAATCTGAATTTCTCAAATTGCAAACAATAGGAGCTTGGATTGGGAAAATCCAAATGGGATCAAATGTGCTTTAGAGACCACACCAATCATGAACACCTCCATGTACTTAGACGTGGGCACGGACCGCCGGCTCTTTGTGATTGCGGATAATGTGACCCGGTCTATGAAAGTGCCGGTGCATTTCCTCAACATAACCACCCTATCTGAATACAGAAAAGATGCACATACTTCAGTCTACACAATCCGTCAAGGAAAAATGCTGAACGATGAGCAGAAGGCGGACCCTGCCACATATGCAGATTGTATCCATTGGTGTCTCCCGGGCTTGCCCGACGTGTGGAACGAGTTCCTATACACCCGTATCATCTCGCGATCTTGACACGTGGACCATTCATACATTTTTTTGTGTTTCTATACCACAATTCTGTTCTTCATTTTGTGATTTTTCTGTCCACTGTTAACCTTCTGTAACCTCTTCATGTTTTCGAACGTTGTAGTTTGGTTAGAGTGTTTGTAGGGCCGGCCCCATTTTTGGTTCTACTGATGAGCCCAGTTGGCTGAGGTGGCAGTTGATCAAAGGGTGCTGTTATCAGCCATATTGAGCAAACTTTGAATATGGATCAATGGATACATCCGAAATGAATTGTATAATGACTTTATTGAAAAGGAAATAAAGAGAAAACTACCGAATTGTAAGTATTACCCAAACATCTTTTAATGGATTTGTTTCCTGTTAATTGTACTGACCATTTATTTCATATATTGTAATCAAACTGAAATGAAAAACATGAGAGCAAGTCCAACCCTTACTAAAACCCGAACCCACATTTGAAATTTGAGTAAAAACACCCAAAACCCCTCTCCAGTCTTTAAACCAAACCCATATCAAATTGAGTTTTACTCAGATTTTTACCCAAATCAAGGGAGTACCAAGCCTTGGACCAAATTCCCAACGACTACTTTCTGGTGGTAGGCGGTGGTTCTTGCTGGTGGACGACGGTGGTGCTGGTTTTGGGGCGGCAGTGTTGAACTAGTGCTAGTTTTCCAAATGTAGGGTTTACAAGAGAAAAGAGAGAGACGGTGGTTCTGGTTTTTGGGTGGCGGCGGCGGTGTTGGTTGACACTGGTGGAGGTGATGGCAGCTGTGTCGAAACTGACGCTGGTTTTCCAGATCTAGGGTTTAGGGTGTACGAGAGAGAGACGGTGGTGCTGGTTGAAGACCTCCGCTAGTGGTGGCGGTGGTGGTCGATGCCGGTGAATCTGGTTGCAGATGACGCCTGGGAAGGGATAAAAAAATGTTTTTGAATTTTTTTTAAAGCAAATCTGAGTGAAAAAAGAGTTTGTGATTGGAGAGCACCATCTCAAATCAAGCTTTACTCTTTTTGTTAGACAATAGAATATTTGTGTGTTAGTATTTGTGAGATGGCGAGGGCTAACTTTTTGTTCATAGAAATCCAATCCTAAACCTCACGCTCCGAAGAAACGCTACACAATTACTGGGCCAAACCCTAACGTTAACTTACTTGAATGCATTAAAAACATGACTTTAGAGAATGCACCCAAACCATAAGTTATTGACATATGAAGTGATTGTGACTTGTAAGTAAGAGCATTGAGCAAGTAAAAAAATGGACCCCTCCCCTAAGGGTTTTGTGTAATACACATTCCTCCTAGAGGTTCTCAAAATTACATTGATATACCCTGACAGATTTTCATCATAGTTTACTTAGCCCAAACCCCGGAAAATTAAATCTAAAAATTGCCACTTTTTTTGCATCACAATTTACTTAGCCCAGAAAACAAAAAAAAAAAACAAAATTAAATCTATAAAATGTAACTTTTGCATCATAGTTTACTTAGCCCAAAAACCCAGAAAATTAAATCTAAAAATTGCAACTTTTTGTCAGATTTTTTATTTGTTGATTGAGATAACAGATGAATCGAAATTGCCAGGTCACCAAAGACAATAACTTCATTTCCCTCGACAACTGTATCTTTTACGGCATAATTTACCCTTCCAATAGTTATCATGGAGTTGTACAACAATAACAAAATTCTAGTAAATTAACTCTTCATCAAATACGCTAATGCACAAGAAATAGGATGCATAAATTACACTTGGTACTCAGTAACACACCCTGGGAGTGACAGTCTTCTTCACGCAAAGGTATCTCCCGATGGGATTGGGCTCCCCAAATCTTTGTAACGCAAAAATTCCAGGATCCCAACCTGTGTTTGTAGCCAAAATTGCAAACCTTGGCGATATTCTTTCCACTTCGTCCTCTATTATAATGAAGCCTCACGGACTATTTCTTCATTACAAGCTTCGCGTAACAACGTGCATTTCAAAGAGCCGATCAATTCAGGCCTCAACCAATAAATCTAAGAAGAAAGACAGAGCTTGTCAATCTCCCTAATTGCATTGACGTGTGTTCTTGGAAACAACAGCCTCAACAAGGGAACTGAAGAAGATTTGTGCATGGGCTTGATTTTCTCTACTGCTGTTTTAACAGCAGAAGGTGGTGGTACGCCATACCACTGAAGATACAGAGCAAGAAGGGTTGAAACATTGCTATTCTGGGAATTCTCATTTGGCCATCTCCCTGATTTCAAATAATTTTGCAAATCATTCTCTAATACCGACGAATGGTTTAGGAGCTCCTCGACCCGCTTCCTGAGGGACCCTAGAAAAGTTGATTGAATGATGCCTCTTGAATTCCCGAATCTTCCTTTCAGTAAAGCTTCATTGTATGCTAGTGCAAGCTGCACAAATAATAGGACCTTGAGAATCAAACTAAGTAGCTCTCTTGGGCAGCTATGGTATACTACGCATGGCAAGAAAGGAACTGCAGAGTGTTTTGAAGAATTCAAAGATATCCATCATTTATTCTTCGAAACAATAAGTTTGAATTTAGAATTAAAGGTTCTCAGTTCTCAACTATAATGTCTTCTCCCCTTCACCTTGCCCTATGTCAATGCTGGCATATAGCCCTAAGTCTTCAATTTTTTTCCCATGGAGATTTGTTCTTTGTAGTTCTTTTTCTCTTATAATTGGAAGGCATGCCTTCCTCGTCTTCTCTGTATGTTGTATTTCTTCAATAAAATTTTGGATTACCCAAAAAACATAAGTAGCTCTTCTATGAATTCAATTTAGGTTACTTCATATATGCTGGAGACTAAACAGAACCGCGTGAAGCATAGCCTCCTTGATACCTATGAATAATTGCCATCTCTCAGGGTCCTCAGAATGGTAATTAGGAGAGTTTGCCTCTTAGACACAAAATGCACTCAAACTCCTAGCTGACTCTCTCCATGTTGGTTACTATCTAACGCACATAATTTACCCCCAAATCATATAGCAATTTCGTTGGCAAAACATACTGTATGTTAGCTGTTTTACGCACAAAGTGTTACTTGCTAAGTAGACAGAGCTACAGCAGATATTACCTTTAAACTAGAGACAAACAGCGAGTCGCTTAGGATTGAAGCACCACCTGTAACCTGATCAGCCACGCACCCAAGCATTGTGTACAAGGACAAATAGACCTGCAAAATTCAGAACAATCTCTGTAAATAGAAAAAAGTAAAACGATTCCCTAAAACAAGAAGGGTTTTGCTAACGGGCGCACCATTGTGCCCGTTAAGGGTACAAAAAAGTATATTTATTGGGTCACACTTGTATTATAAAGTACACTTTTGAAGTACAAGTGGGACCCACAAGTGCACCTTTTTGTACCCTTAACGGGCGCAATATTGCACCCGTTAGCAATTCCCAAACAAGAAATTTAACACAGAAGAAAACTTGTGTCCAACTTGCAAAGGGTAAAAAAGCACTTTAAGTGTCAGTTTTTTGTATCTTTCAATTGTCCAAAAGCACTTCAAAGTTTATAGAAGAATAACTCATACGAATAAAGGGCTTCTACCACTACCAAACAAGTTGCTTACCTGCAAAAGGGCCGGTCTGTCCTTGCTCACACACTCAAATAACACTTGCAAGCAAAATTCTTGGAAATCACTGTCTGATCTGCAAACATGTTCAGCAAGTGATTACTAGAGGAAGCCTCAGCTTAAGCACTAAAAATAAACATATAAAGGTCGACAAGGTACATACTCTGTCATCATCAATGTGCCATTTGAAAACGATTAGATTCACTTACTGTTAACCAGCTTATCGTGGATTTTAAATTTGTAATCAATGTCGTGTGGCACTTTGCTCTCTTCCAGTACAATAACACCAATAATTCTTAAAGCCTTTATGACTAGGGTCCCTGCTGTGTGGTGCGGGGATCCGGCCGTCCAATGCGAAATTGCACGGCTCGGATTTAATGCAAGCAATGGACGGTTCGGATTTACATGGGACTCGGATTAAATCTGAGCCGTGCATTTTTGCAATGGACGGCCGGATGCCCCGCACCACATGGTGCCATGCACGAACTCCTCTTCCCTTTATACAACACCATGAGCCTATAAAACATATTTCTATATAACCCAAAAAGTTCTACAACTGCCATATTGTTCCGATAAAGTTATACATCCATAAGCTGGTGTATCAACAGCGCCTTCTCTGACATCAACTAAGCCATATGTCCAAATTAAGATAATCTTAAAGAACAAGACACACTAAGATGTGCCAATTACATGTCCCAGCATGTCAAAATATCATGAATGACACAGTACAAGCAAAAAAAGTCCCTCCAAAGATTGTATATGCAACTAGGGGTTAAATATTGACATCACACAGCAAGTTAGGAAAAAGTCCGGCACAAAAATACAGAAGTACCTCTTAACACAGAAAAAATGAATTACTAGATGTCAATGTCACGTTAGTCATTCACCCAAAAATCCTAGCAAAGTTTTCCATCCAATTCTTATACCTTTCTTACACAGTTCCAAAACTATAACATGGTACAAGTAAGCATTATAGACACCTTCACAAGCGCATGAATTTAGACAGCAATACTAGAGATTTGCATACTTGCCTGCTATTCCAGGAGGGATCACAACAAAGTTGTGCAAAAGCAATCAAACTTGGATCAGATGAGAAGGTGCTGACCAACTGATCAATAGTAACTGCACCAGCTCCAACACAGTCATTGGTACTTGGAGTACAAGCTCTCAGACTTGTCAAACCAAAGACCTGAAGAAAGGACTCTTAATTCAACCAAAAAATCTAGAAAAGCCTGGAACTGTTTCAGCTGATGATCGCATAAATAGGACAAAACCTTGTGCATTGCTCGTGACAGTAGTGACTGACATCCTATAGGATCATCCACATATGAACAGGATCCAACTTTCCGCTTGATGTACAAGACACCTGAGTTAAATGGGTCAATCTTGTCTCCTGTGCTCCACCAAGGTTTGTCTGCAGCAAAATAAGAGGAGTTTGGTAGAACATTTGAAAAATAATGAAACAATAGGAATGACATTCCTTCTAATATTTACCTTCTGGAACAAGCTCTATGACCTGTGGCCAATATCTAGGACCACAGACACGAACAATCTTCAGCTGCAGCAGTATTACAATGGTCTATTAAGCAACTTTCCACTTAAGAAAAGTATATGACACATGGGAGACTGTCTCAGAGTTAAACCATAATGACGTCTTGCTAAAAACGTAGAAATTCTGCTCATACAGTTTTTTCTTAAAAAACTTTTCATGCATGTTTACAATGAGCAATAGCTCCAGTTATCAAAAAGCGTCATGACATGCCATGTTACGCGGTCTTGGATGAAATCAACCCCAGCTTTTGGGGTTGAGTTCATCCAAGACCGTGTAACATAGTATCAGAGCTCAGGTTGGAGAGGTATTGGGTTCAACTCTCTCCATTTGCATTTGATCCTCGTTTACATTCTGCTTCTCCCCTTGGTACTCTATTTCGATCTATATGTTTGCATTCTGCTTCCCCCATCAATACTTGCATCTCCATGTGCAAGACGAGGTTGCACATGAGAGAGAATTGAATCGCTTGATATATATTGTTGGGCCCATTTGCAACCAGCTTAAGCTTTTGGGACTGGGACAACCGGTAACTTAACAATACCATCTTACTTAAGAGAGAGAGAGAGATCAGGTAATGAGGGAGAAAATTAGGGAAACGGAAAGAAATTGAATGACACTAACTCTGGAATCATTCATCTGTTCTAGTAGAAATATTTTTTCAACTGCACATATGACTACACTCATCGAAGAACACGAGAAAAAAAGAAGTAGAACTTACAATAGCACGTTCTGGGAGAATGCAAGGAGTGACCTCACAAAAACTTGTCTCTCCATAATGCTCAGTTTCTTTGATTGTAATTTCAAGAGGGGCATAAACCGGCAGGCCTGTGTCAACATCAACCGTTTGAAGCCAGCGAGCTTCCGTAGCAAGAACATACAAATGCCTAAATGCCTGAAAAAGAAGACTTCCTTCCCATGAAAAAAAGCTCAGGAGATTCTCAAAAACAAGATGATAGAATGAGAAAATGGTGAAAAAAATCACATCCTGTAACTCTACTAGGTACAGGACAACTGTGAAAAGCTCGGCCCTCACATCTGAAAACACAAAAGGTGGTCTATAGGTAAAGAAATAAGAGAAATTGCAATTGGTACTTATGTTTTACCCCCCTTTTTAGGGTTTTGCCAATATCGACGGGTGACATAACACACTCAACTAACCACTTGCCCAATCTCGAATATAAAGTAATTACAGAAAGGTCTTTTGACTCTTTTCTAAGGCTGTTTAGATTTCAAGATTTCAAAAACTACGCGTGTGGTCCATTTAGCATCATTTTCACACTATGAATCCTATAACATCGAAATAATAAGAACTAAAATGTGGCATTGACCAAATTGGCCCTACATTTCGAACAGGCCCACTGCAGCATACGTCTAATCGTCTTGAGAGAGAATAGAGAGAGAGAAGAAAGAAATCCACAATAATTCTTGCTAGTTCTGCATTTAGATGTGCGGACCTGAAGGTGGCATCGATTGTCATTTGGTCCCGTAGGTAAGCGTGGATACAAAGATATCAGCAAAACTGCAATAGAGCTGTTGCTCGTTGAAAAAGTCCGCATCCCACCCCCAAGGAACAAGAAACCAATAGCTAAGCTCACCTACAATAATTGTATCAATAAAAAAAAATTAGCAAATACAAGATGGTACCACAAGATGGAATCTGTGTAGCTCCTTTCTTAACATAATCATAGAAGTCTTAAAAAATAAAAAATAGTCTTTTTCAGAAATAAAAGAGCAGACACGTTCAGATTGCTGAATGAGATTAACATACCAATTCAAATTGTTAAATGTAATTCATGCTAAACACTTACACAAACCTAAAACAAATTCCACACTCCTTTCGAAGTGGGAATCTTGCTATAAAATTAAAAAAAGAAGTTATGCATGCTTCATGCACAAGAAAACAACCTAAGGTACAGGACTATTTTACTTTATTTCTTCTTTTGGAAATTGCACAAAAGAGAAAACACATTAGGAAGCATTGCATCTTGATGTCAGCGCTAATCGCACAACCAACAAGTCAGGGAAAATTATTCAACAACCTTGTACAATTGCATCAGTTGAACTTTTTTGCCTCCACATAAAACCACTTTTAACATGCATAGCTCCAACAGATTACAGTTTCCAAACATTGTCAGGCGGTTTTGAGAGAACAGTGACTTATTTTGTAACATGTGAAAGCAAAGAAAACACTCGACGGTCAACAAGTACCACAAGTTCAGGAAATCTCACACAAATACTAAAGGAGAATTACCGCCATTTGAGTACCATAATTAGCATGCCCATCTGCAGAGTTTCGACTCCGTAGAAATCTCAATAACCGAAATGTTTGTAGATGTCCAGAACCTGCCATGACCTGCTCTCCCAGAACATCAGAGACCGGGCCTACCATTATTACGCAGATCTAACATTGCAAAATGTGACAAGTAGTACGTATAATTGAATTTTACTAACCACAGAGAGAGAAAGAACAATCAGATGAAGGCAAATCTCCAGTGTACCCCGATCGACATAGTGAGACAATCCCTTTAGCAAGGTACTTCCACTTCTAACACAAACAGGCTTAATCTGCAAACATTACGATGAATGATTAACCACTCATAAAGAGATCATCCAACTTGAGCAGCAAACTGAAAAAGGTTGGACCTCATTTAGGAAGTAGATAGCATAATCATAGAGCAATTCCTGTGCATCTCCATTTTTTGTACCAGCAAATCTCAACCCTACCAAAGTAGATGTTTGTAACATTTCACAACAAATAGATAAGAACACATACCCAACATCAAATAATAACTGCCAAAAATACCGAAGGAAAATGTAACTCAAAACATAATGCCATGTTTGCATTGTGAGAGTGCACAAGGGCAGCCTGAAATTCACTAATAACCACTTCTAAAAGAAATCTATTGTCATTTGGGAGATTCCTTCATTTCCCCTGCTAGGTTAGACCAATATGTCACCACTACCAAACCAATCATGGACCGAAAAGGAAACAGTCTAATCAATAGAAAGTTGGCAATAGCACAAAATGCTCGGAACAGCAGTGGCGGAGCTAGGATTTTGGCTCGGGGGGAGCCAACTAGAAAAACATATTTATTTCAACATATTGGTATTATATATAGAGCATTTGCTTTCCAATATAACACATTAGTACATTGAAATCTAGCCTAACGCATTAAAAGCCTATGAATTTTTTAGTTTTACGAGTATTTCTTTAGGCTACTAAAACTCTCACACGTTCATTTTCCATCTATGAAAAACATTAAGAAACGAAAATATAAAATAACCCTTTTTTTTTTGTTAAAGTTAAATCAAAATTATTAGAACTATAAGAAGTTATTACAATAATAATATTAATAATACTAACCTACTATATTAATAGATTTTGTTAATACTGAAAGTCCGTACCACGGACAAATATATAAGGCCTCGTTAGAGGTAACTCTAGAATTTACAAATTTTGGCTCATCTGGGCATTAGACATTTCGTTCGAGTATCAATAAGTCTTCAAATTATTTTATGCAGTTCACAAGCAATTAGGTAAGCCTTTTAATGCCTCCGTTTGGGTGTCAGACAACTCCTAAAATTCCTAGCATTAGAGCACACATAACAACCTACCAATGGAAATACATGATCCAACCACAATGTTGACATATGCTTGAACAAATGCTTCAGCATCCATTTCATCTACATCACCCATCTCATCTCCGAGGCCCCAAATACCATTTTGGACAATTTCAGGTATCTGGGACTGAATCCAATCTTTTGATGGGTGCACCCTACAAGAAGTATAATATGTTATGAACGTTGGAAAGCAACAGCACGCTCAAGTTTGGATGTTCTTGCAAAAACAATGTACCTGTTCCACATTATCAAACTCCGAGCAATCACACGAAGCATTATGAAGTCGGGCCTCACATATTGCAAATCGAAACGCGTACAAGGAATAGAAAGCCTAGAGAACACTAACTCCGACTCACTCTGTATAGTTAAGGTCAAAAGAAGAAAAGAGTATGAATAGCTGAGGCAATATGGATCAGTAAATTTCAGAAGATGGTAGACTTTCCAGTTTCCATCGAAAGACCAGATGTTTCAATCTCAAAGTAGCTATTACCTTCAGAAACATCAGAGCCAGAGCAATTATAGCGCCAGGTGCAGTGACGTCAACATTGACCGGCGTCCCATCCATCATCTATAAAATCCAATTTTACTCATGAGAGAGAGAGAGAGAGAAACCCTATGACAACTAATAACTCCGGTGAACATGTTTTCAAATTTTAGCGACTCCCAAGTACAAGAGCAAGTTATGGGGCAAAGAAAGGTATGGAGTTCACAAACCTGACCTGCAGCACGGTTGTGATCGTCTGCTGATAGTGTCATTGGGTGGGATCTCTCCTAAAAGATCAAACATGTAACAGAGTCAGCCAGAGTTCGAAAATTTTGAAGACTTTTAATTTTTTGGAAGCTATAACGAAATTAAGTCAACATAGTCCAAAACCCCAAATCATACTGCATCTATTGGGGAAAATTGTGAATACAGCAATAATACTTGGAACCCCTATAATCCACGATGATCAAATAAGGACAAGAAAAGAAAATGTGACAAAACAGTCTTGAACAGCATATACATTGTGAGATTCTTTGCCGCCAACATATTGGAACAACCGTTCAACAAAGCTGTCAATGAAACCAAGAGCATCTTCCCCTCGACCTTCAGTTGAATTAGACACAGTTTAGAAAACAAAAATTTATCCAAAAATAAAATAACAAACTAGCTACAACCAAAAAATGTTTACAACATACAAATCAAGTGCATCCATACCCAATGCCACAAGTCCCAGCGAAAATCCAGCAGAAACAGCATAACCTTCTCTCTCAAGTACATTATCGCCTCCACTTCTACGGCCTATTTCGGCCTGTGAAAGTATCATAATCTTATTATGTCAGCAACACATTGCAATTTGACTAAACAGAATATAGGATGACAGTCCAGGAAATGTCGTATTCTGACTGCATACTACTGAAAAACCAACATTACGGCATGCAACTCTGCCACTGCAACTTCTCTAATAATTTCTATCAACATAACTTCATTTCTCCACAATTTAATCCAACAATTATGCAGACCACTCCAATTTGGAAGGCAATGTTTAGGCTTCTCTTTAGTTGATAAAAGCTAACAGAGTAGCTGATAGAATGAAATAACGAAGGGCGTCCCTTATATGACAGTTAATTAATAAGACTCATTTAAGAAGGCAGGCAAACATTTGGGTTGATCATGATTTTCTCAATCTCTCAAAAAACCTCAGACAAGTTGCAGAAAAGTTGAATGATGGAGTGAGCATAATACCGCATTTAACAGCTTACTGATCTATTAAAAGAATTAGGTAGCCTTATGAGTGGAAGGAAGAAAGAGTTCATCTGAAGAGAGGCCATTGAAAGCTTGATATAAATCTTCAGGCCCGCCCTCTATTACTGATAGCTTAACATTATGGGGCTAGTTGTGAAGTATAATTTAGGACACAAGTATTAATTTTAGAAATTATAATTTAGGGTTTCTGTTTGTTAGGGCTTTAGTTAATTTGTTGTTTATCTTTTATGTTTAGGGTAGTTTAGTCTTTTTGTATTATTAGGGTTTCTTAGGTTTTGTCTATTTAAGCTTTGCTCTGTCATTGTAATTGTACATCCGATATATGCAATGCCTTGGTTTGTTTCTCTCCCCTTTGGCTTCTATCATGGTATCAGAGCCAGAACCTTAGGTTCCGAATCTGAAATCAGTTTCTCTCAGTCGAAGAGTTCTTCTCAGCGTCCGCTCATCTTCTTCGTCTGAAACCCTAAGTTCCAATTGAAGAACCCCCCTTCTCTCTTCTTTCTCTGTGTTTTGAACCCAGATATCACAAACAACGGCCAACCAGCAGCAACACCCGACAAACATCGATCATACCTAGTACTCCGGCGACCTCTGATGTACTCCGACAGCCCTCGCCTGACTTTGCCAGACCTCCGACAAAGTCTTTGCACCTCTGACAAACTCCGAAAGGCCTCTCTGACTTCTGACCGATGTCTGCAACACTCAGATCTGAAGTCCAGTAGCCCTCTGACATATTTCCGACAGTACCCAGCGACTTTCCGACTTCGCCTGACCACCCAGGTGACTCGCCGGACCACTCTACCCCCCGACAACCACTGTAGCAACTCCAGCAACCTCTGTTTTAGTCTGAAAGCCACTGGGTCTGTTCCGAATCCACTGTATCAAGTCCGAAATCCAATGGGTAGCAATTTTCGTCTTCATCTGACCACGCCGGAGGCTCGTCAGACCTCTATGTACTCCGGCGATCCTCTGTTTTGCTTCCGTTTATGTCTTTGCTTACCGATCTGCAAACCCCAGTGAGTTTTAGCATTTCTCTGGCCTCTGAAGACCCTCTCCTGACCTGACCTTTGAATATCCCCTCTGTTCTCTCTGTATTTCTCTTTGGGTATTTCTGATTGATTTTCTAGTTGTGATTTGCACTTCTCCTTCTCTGAACCTTCTGAACCTTTTTCACTATGAACCTTGCGAACTCTGGACCTTTTTGGACCTTATGAATCCTATGAATCTGATTCCATCTGTAGCTATCTGTTCTCACCGTCTCACAAAATCAGTCTGCTGTTCTACGGTTTCCTTAAGTCAATCTCAATCACCCCTCTCTCTTCCTCTCTTAGTTGCATCAGTCTTCTCTCTCTCTGGAATCTGTTTTTCGGTCTCCCTCAGTAAATCTGAAATCTGCATCTTCCTCATCTCCCATATGTCTCTGAAATCTCCAACATTGGTAGTCGTTCGGCATTGGCATCGGCATCGGTATTGGCAATGGTTCGGCACAGCGGTGGATTTGCAGTTACCTCCTTGGCAAACTCACGATGCTTCGCATCATGAGTTTGAAGGGGGGTGTGAAGTATAATTTAGGACACAAGTATTAATTTTAGAAATTATAATTTAAGGTTTCCGTTTGTTAGGGCTTTAGTTAATTTGTTGTTTATCTTTTATGTTTAGGGTAGTTTAGTCTTTTTGTATTATTAGGGTTTCTTAGGTTTTGTCTATTTAAGCTTTGCTCTGTCATTGTAATTGTACATCCAATATATGCAATGCCTTGGTTTGTTTCTCTCCCCTTTGGTTTCTATCACCAGTGACTGTCTACCATGATATCAAAACTTTGCATTCTGATGGGTTTTGACTTCATATGTTCCCCATCTGCATTTAACATCTTAGACAGTCAGGTGTTTATTGGACCTTACGGTTACATTTGTTTGAAGGGACCTATAAATATGTTCCTTTTTTTGTTTTCCGTCCCCCATGTAGTCTCTGATGGGCCCAATTTTTTACCCCTAATGATTGGGGACTAGATGGGTTCTGTTATTGTTGTTGTCGTCCCCCATGTAATATGGGTCCACACATGAGGGTGCAAGAGTTCAACAAGATTAAAGGGCCCATTCTTATGGTATTAAGCTTTTGGTAAGTGGTCGTCTAACAGAGACATCAAGTGACAAAGGAAATGAAACATACCAGAAGAATATGCATAGTTTGGGGATGTGCTGATCCTTCGTAAAGAAGCCCAACTGACATAAGCGCTGCTGACTGGAAAATAATTGAAAGATAATTAGAGGTGAACATCAACCTCGACAAAATCACTACTACATAGTCTGGCATAACATTCTAGTAGATGTTGGCAATCAAATGCACAAGTTATTACTATACTCCCTCCATGACTCGGGATGTCGCACACAAGTAATACACAACTCAAACTAAAAAATCATTAACAAAGAATGTTTCAAGACTTGCTACAATCAAGTGCTTAATACAAAAAGCTCAAAGTAAGAATGGCGTATAGGCTTAGATTCTTTAGAAGATCAAAAGTTTGACAATGTCGTAATGGAAAAAGAAAAAGTTCAATAAAGCATTAATGCAGACACGAAGAACGCCGTACTAATCCCAGTTTAGTAGCAATGTGTGACCAATAGAAAAGTAAGTAATACCTGTAGAAGGGTAGGCAACTCTAACTCCGGAAAAGAAGACGGATGGCGAGCCGGTATATGTACATAAAGAGACTGCCAGACAAGTGTAACCATTTAAAATTTAAGCAACAAATGTTCCAGAAGGACATATAACAAAAGAGCATAACAAGATCAATAAGCCTTGAGCAAGAATATCAAATGGCAGATGATTAATTTGTATAAACTAATTTAACCGCAAAATTAAATCCAAAATGTTGAAACTTTGCTTCAAATTATACTTAATTATCGCCACAAGGGACAAAGATCCAATAAAAATAAAAGGCATGCTCAGAATGGATTTCACTATCTTACCAATCTGCAGTAAGTAAGAAACTTTTAACAGTTCACTCAGAAGGAAAACTATTCAACTGCATAAAAACAGATACCATTGGAAACTGCACGGACTGCAAGCGAGCATTATTGACAAGTACATACAAACTCATGCACATATGTAAAGCAATGATATCCAGGCCGCACACAGTTTTCTCTTGTCCTTGGTAGAGGGTCAAGAAGAATATAGGGTTGGGCCTAAAAGAGGACAGAATGCAGAAAAACTGCATCATCTATAAAACATTTCGTACATGATTAGATAATGCCCCGAACCATGTCATCTTTCCAAGAAGTATGAGTCAATGAAGAAGTGGCATTTGCCACTCCCTAGACCATGCTAAAGACATGGAAGCACTGCATACCTGTAGCGAAAGAGTGATCTAAAATCTGAGCCCAGAAACTTCAACAGACATCTATTTGACCAGAAACCACACAGATCATGATCTAAGAATGCCCCTATTGCATCTTTCTTTTTCTTTTTTTGGATAACTAAACAATAGAATTTACAAAAACCGCCTAAAAAGCTACCTCAATACCATAACTCCTAATAGGGCAGTGTATAGGTGTCTCCACCATAAATGAGCTAGTAATGGTCTAGAAACCTCACACCTCCAAAACAACTGGGAATACAAAAATGCCAGTCGAGCATCTCACAAAGCACAAGAAACAAAAAAAAAACTCTCCTATTCAAGGAAGTGCAGAAGCGTGCTAAAGAATATTACAGTTCCTCAACTGTAGATATGGTAAAAACATAAAAGAAGCAGCGGTGGAGGTCCAACTAGTGAAAGTGTTTACCTTTGATGTTGCAGGGTGCATAGTCCCCCTATAAGATGCTGCTAGGCCAAGCATTAATCCTACAGTCGTGCTTTCATGTTCCTATAAGGAGAAAACATCAGGACCACAAAAACTGTAGACTGAAGGAGACAGATACAAGAAAGAAGACCCAAAAAACAAAGATAAAAAAAAATTAATGGAAGAAGTAGAAGGGTGAGCATGAAATAAAGCAATGATATTGTCGAGGAGGAGTCAAAAAGTTGCAGGTGTGTCTGTAAGTAATTGTATGTGTGCGCATTTGTGGTTGTGTGTGTGTGAGAGAGAGATGACATAATCATAGGTTAGAGCCCATGAATTCCGAAGTAACAAAAAAGAAAAAAGAAACACAATGAAACATAGTGAAAATGCAACAAACCGAGAGAACTACACCATGTTGGGGCCCGCTGCACCTTCGCCAGAATTGGCACTTTAGAAAATGCGCTGAAACAGGAAATCCCAGGCCACGACTAGAGCACAGAAAATACTAGAACATGAGACAAACACAACCCAACGGATTCCATCTGGGATGAATACGGACACAAGGCAGGATATTGCAGCAATAGCAGCAGCAGGCCCCAACATGGTGTAGTTCTCTCGGACCACATTTGTTGCATTTTCACTATGTTTACTTGTGTTCCTTTATTTTATTTTTTTCTTGTTACTTCGGAAAGTACTACATCTCTACCTATATATATTCATGGGCTCTAACCTACACTTATGTCATAATTAAATGGTAACAGGGTAAAAAAAGCAGGGTCAAACACCAATGGAACACATACCTGTGAGTAATATTGGTATATGTCAGTTACGGTTAAGACACGGAGATGTCCATGTAAACCCAGTGCAAGGAGGAGTCCTGCATGAATAACATTTGGCTCTTCAGGTTTGTTATATATTATCCATGTCCTTGACAATTTCCCCTGCGTAGCAGAACCCAAATTGAGTCATACGTTACCCATGAACTATTTTCACGTAAGGCAGAACATACAAGTAGAAGACAAGGGAAAAGGTGAGAGAAGATCGAATTCATTCAACTCAAGCTTAAATGCAACACATATCATCAAAGACCATGCACTACTTATTCTTTAAACACATAGAACTCACTCACTAGGTAAAAGTTAGACAAATTAAAAATTAGAATCAAAATTGAAAGAATTTTTTTAAAAGAATAACATTTCAACTGTGCGAATAACTTTTGCATCAGCTAAACTACAATAAGTACCGCATTATCCTGGAACAGTAAATAAACCTGAATGTGAGCTAGCCTTAGTCCAGCTGCAACAGCGTTGTGAAACTCAGGCCAAGATTTAAGTTCTGGAATATTCCTTATATTAGGGTCCAGGTTAACCTGCCAAATAAGAATATCAAAATGTGTAAAAAAAACAAGCAAAAGAAGGGGGAAAAACTACCCAACTGTTTAACAATTGATGAGGGTAGAGGTCAGAAAAGTAAGCACCAGAGCGTCCAGGCAGGAGCACAACTATGTGGGATATTTGCAGCAAGAAAAAAGGTAAAAATATAGGAGAAAAAAATCTTGCAGACCAAATTTCAGCCAAAAAGTCAAATGCCACTTGGGAAAAACAAATACCAGGTCAAATAAATTTTGTGCTCTCTGTCTGTAAAAGTAAGCGGGAAAACATTTTGCACAAACAAGTAAAAACCTCAAGGTACCCAACAAATTTCTACATAGCATAATAAGAACTCTTCGAGAGACAAACATGCAGGCAAACACATTTCTGCAACAAATTATGAAGAACTTACGGTTGCATTTTGTTGGGCAGGCAACCGACCTGCTAATACAAGCTTTGGTACTGTGAGCGCCTACAAAGAAAAAGGATTGCATTAGAACCAAGATTTAATGTTTAAATCAGTTAAGAAAAAATATTTGAATAAGGACAAGTGTGGAGTATAATATTAGGGTTTCAGTTTATTGCTTATGTTCACGGTAGTTTAGTCTTTTTGTGTTACTAGGGTTTCGCTAAGGTTATCGTTATATATCTTTTACGTTAAAGAAGTTCAATCCTTTTGTATTATTAGGGTTTTGCTAAGGATATTAGGGTTGGTCTATATAACCCCTTCATTAGTCTTGTAATCTTTTAAGCTTTCTAATGCAATAAGATAGTTACGTTGTTTCTCTTCTCTCTTTTGGAATGTCACATGGAATTAGAGTCGGAATAGGTTAATCTAACCTCTGTTTTCGATCTCCCTCTCTCTCTCTCTCTCTCTCAGACAAGATTTCTTTCTCTCCCTCTTTCATGTTAACTCAGCATATGTTCTTTGAGGAGCAACCCCATCACCAGCTTTCAATAAACCATAGGATATCAACAGAAGCATCAGCAGCAACAAAAGCACCGCCGACCACCACTGTTCATCTGGCGAGCAATGTTCATCCGACCACTGTTCATCGGTACTGTTCACGGGCAAAGTTGTTGTTTCTCTGTTCATCAGTTTCTGTCTCAACCCAGTAGTCGCATTTTTTGGGGTATTCTGAACATTGGGTCTCTCTCGGTTTCTTCGCACAACATCGATAGCATCAGATTTCTGCACAAAGATCTGTTATTCTGCAATCATTCTTCATCTTCGCATCTCTCTCTCTCTCTCTCTCACACACACACACACAAAACCAAATAGCATCTCTCTCCCTCTCTCCATTCAAAACCCTAAGTAGCAGTGCATATCGCATCTCTCTGTCTCCCCAGATTGCATCTCTCTCTCCCCCTCTCTTACTTGCATCTCTTCTCTCTCTTGGTATTGTTTGCATCGAAAATTTTGGCATATGTTCGGCATTTGTTCTTCCCCCCGTCTGCATTTACTTGGCATTGGTTCTTCCTCCTACTTGCATTTGTTCGGCATCGGTTCTTCATCCTATTCGCATGTTCTAGTTTTGGATTGCAGTTTGTTCTCCTCCTTCTCAGACGCACTCTTTCTTCCTATTCGCATGTTCTAGTGGTGGTTAGCACTTGTTTGCAGTTTTGGCACTCTGATTGGTATTGTTTGCAGCACCGCTTTGCACTGTTCAGCGCCACCACAATAGTTGATTTGTAGTTGTTATCTCCTTGGCAAACTCACGATGCTCTCTGGCCTCCCATCATGAGTTTTTTTTATTTTAGGGGGGTGTTAAGTAGAATTTTAGGGCTTTAGTTTATTGCGTATGTTCAGGGTTGTTTAGTCCTTTTGTGTTATTAGGGTTTCGCTAAGGTTATCGTTATTTTATCTTTTATGTTCAAGATAGTTTAGTCCTTTTGTGTTATCAGGGTTTTGCTAAGGTTATTAGGGTTAACCTATCTAACGCCTTCATTAGTCTTGTAATCTTTTAAGCTTTCTAATGCAATAAGATAGTTACGTTGTTTTTCTTCTCTCTTTTGCAATGTCACAACTAGATGCAGGAAAGGTGGAGGAAAGCATTTCTTCAGGTGCATAAGCTTTGAACCTATTCTTAAAACAAGTCAATTGAAATTTAGCAGAAAAACAGACAACTGCAAGAGAAAAGGGACCACCTCTGTTAAAAGAGTACTGGTGGTTGCAAGAGTAAATGCCCCACGTCCAAGAGGAAGAGCCGTAGTCCTTTGAGCAAGCTGCCATAGCTGAGCCTACAAAATGAACGAAAAAGAACTCAGGAAGCCACTGGATCAGACCAAAGAGGACACACACAACATCAAAGGTATATCCTGTAAGAGGGATAAGAAAATTTCATGGCATAAACCATCAAAATCAACACCATGTTCTCTACAGCTTCCTATTTCTTCTTTTTCCCCGATGTAACAATTAGTTGGTCGAAGGGTGGCACTGGCAACAGTAAGGTTGCCCCAATGTGACCTGGTGGTCACAGATTCAAGTCGCGGAAACAGCCTCTCTACTTGCAGGGTAAGGCCAAGACCCTGCAGTAGCACTCTCTCAACGTGTCCGGGTTGCCCTACTGGCGGGAGGGGGGTTGGTTTGTTGTTTGGGGGCTAAATGTGGCCCTAGGGGAGTTGACCACTTCCCTTTCATATACATCTTTTTCCTTTTTAACTCTAGATCTTTCTTCCTTTCATCGCTAAATGTTAAACCCACGAGAATACATAAGTGGGGGGCTGTTTGAGAGGGAAGCTCCAGTTTACAACACAGCTATGAGCTATATGGAGTGAGGCCTAAGCTGCATCTGCTTCTAAACTAATTGAACTCCGATACCAGGTATACTGTACATGGAAAAGGAAAGGATAACCACCTTAAATAAGTGCAACGACTGAAAATGCTCAACTTATTTACTCAATTTCCATTCTAGTTAATGGAACATTGCTAAAACGAGCTTTATATCATCAATGACCAAACTGTACCATATAACTAGTATTAAAAATGGTCAAGAAACGGGGTACCTGTTGGAGGTCCTGATCAGAAGCTGTAGGGTTAACAGATGTTTGAATAGCCACAGGTCTTGCGGAGCACAAAAGACGTCTAACCTAAAGCAAATGGAAGTCGCTATCAGGGACACGGATGACAGCTAAAAATGAAGAAAAATTTTAAAAGCAACTACCAACTAATCCTAAGACTGGCAGGAAGTATAAATGACACCATAAATCAGAATGGCAATGAAAACATGAATGCATTTGCAGTGAAGATAAAACGCGTATTCCAGAAATTGGTAACCCCTTGAACAAGCAAAAGGTCCTCTCTAGAGTCTTAGACACCCAAGCAAATGATTACGTAGGATGATCAAATCCACTACAGTCCCATCTGACAATAATCCAAACCAAAAGGGAATAGGCTGAGACTACATCCCCGATCTGAAGCAGTGTACCACAAAACTCTCTATCCCAAAGATTTACGGCCCAGCAGTAAATCACAGGCGTTGATAAGGCAAAAAAAAGGTGGCCTAGTCCAAGGAATATGTTAGATGGCAGAACAGCTAAAAAGAAGAAACAGATCTTTTCGTTAAAAGCAAAAAGCTTCTTGTGGATGCCCAGAAATCAAATGGTGCTAATCACTCTTTCGTACCAGCAATACATCCATTAAAAACATGCTCCCAGAATGTCCAACTAAAGCATTACAAAACTGCACAACATATTTAGGAAGTTAGTGCATATTCTACTAAGTTATTGTTGAGGGAAAATGCGATAATATGTTTTATAATACCCACCCAGTGCCAGTTCGAGCCTGGCGAGTTGCTCAAATGTTCAGTGAACGTGATTATTAATCGAAAACAACCCCCATGCATATTACAAACAATCAGTGATGCAAAAGAGAAGAATTCATTTTCAAATTGTGTAACTTTCACTAAAATGCACATACATCAAGGACCTGAATAGAGTATAGATATGCATGAGTCACGTAACAATGGAACTTTAGTTTCGAATTATACGAAGCATAACAACAACAACAAAAACCAAGAATTGCAATAGTCTTCATACAAAAGCAACAACTCACAGCACACTCTCCAAGATATTTGCTTGGTATCAAGTGCTATTGGCTTGGTGTTCTGACCACAACTCACCTCATTTAATCGCAGATCACGACCATAGCGCAACTGCGTGGTAGAGTTGAAAATATGTTCCATACCATCAGTCATAGATCCATCAACAGAATCTGCATCCTCTAACTTTGTATCCTCCAATCCAATTGTGTCAGAAATCGAGGAAGGAATCGTCACTGGATGCAGATGCACCATGTATGGCGTAGACATGGAAACCAAATCCACAATGTTTTCGGGTTCAGATTCCTTGGATTTGCTTAAGTGTGAAAAGCGTGACAAAGCCAAATCTTCTCGGCCAAGAAGAATATATGCAGCAGCAGGCCAGTCAGTGGGTGGAGATTCCCGGCATCTATCCAATGCCTACGAAATGCAGAATTCAACAATCAATTCCAGTATCTGTGAACAAATTACTATGAAATGATTGGCAGAATCTGACGTATACATGG
Organism: Gaultheria prostrata; assembly: GCA_036023075.1. NCBI lineage: Eukaryota > Viridiplantae > Streptophyta > Magnoliopsida > Ericales > Ericaceae > Gaultheria > Gaultheria prostrata. Next base: position 18,200 of record JAXBDA010002136.1, on the reverse strand, counting down.
ACCAACCCCACGGACAGCTGAGTAATAGCATAGCAGAATAGCAGCACAGTACAGCTGCTACTCTCTCTGTCCAATAACGTTCGTCCCTTCAAGGGGTTCCAACTTCTTAAGGACGCTTGCCATAATCGCACTTAAATTCATATCTGAGGACATCATTGCCACCTTATTCTAACCCCCTTGGACTACGTTCATAGCCATTCATAAGGGATAGTTTTGGAAAACTACCAATACTAGACTCTGGCTTTTCAAAATGAACTAACATTCTGGGACATCCAAAAATGGATTTACCGACCTCCAAAACCGGATTTGTGGACCAGCAATCAGGGAAGGAGGGCGTACAATACGTAGACCGTCCTAGCTCTATTTTTGTCCATCATACATTAGATAAAAGGGAGAAATAATGCATACCCATAGTACTGCCATGACATACTCGAGGTTTAGCAGTGACTTATTGTACCTTAAGCAACACAAAAGGTCGTTTGCCCTAAACCAATTTCCACCCGTAAAGGTTCCAAATCACTTCCCATCTTAAGACATGGCAGTCGTAATTTTCATCCATCTTCGTGATATCAAAATTAAAAAGCTAATAAAAGTTAACTTACATGTCGCAAAGGAAGTGATAGACCAGAAGGCAGCAAGTCAAGTTGTTGCAATCCAAATCTTTCCCCAACCATTGCCAAGACTGTCAGCTCCTCAAAATTGCAAGATGATCCAGTGGCAATGTTACAGCAAACACCGGATGGTAGATTCTTCCCCGAGTGCTTCGCACCACACAGAACACTATAAAACACTATTATCTTCCGGGCCCAGCTCAAAACCGAACCTTCATCTTTACAAATCAGAGGTGGAAGGTCTTTGCTATCAGAAGAATTATATCCATGTTGCAAACAGTTTTCAAGCCATCTGAACAAACTGGGAGGAATTTTCTCAGAAAATGACAGCTGCATCCCGAACTTTTGGGAAAGACCAGGAAAATCACGAACATAATGATCTAAATAACTTTTCTCATCCAGAAAATCAGCAATATTGCATAATAGGACCACCAAAAGTTCCAAATCCCTGCAAGGAAAAATCTCAATGTAAAGTTCTTACCTAATAGATAGCAGAATATGCAATGAGATTTTAATACTCCTCCACAAAGTTGATCCGTTAACATATCAGAGAAACCATGGCAAACATTTCCAGACAAATTGCGAAAAAACAAGCAGTGAATAAAAATACAAATCATAAAACCATTCAGCATCATTCAGCCAACGCAAATTTTAAGATTCCCCAGCCAATACCACAAAAAGTTAACCCAGTCTACAGAAAACACACCAAACAGTTACTAGTCCAGGAAATGTATTATGAGTACTTCTAAGCAGGTTTACTCAGTATTCCTGCCCCCTCAGTCTCCTTGCTTCAACTGGCAGGTACTTTTCCAACCATTAATTCCAGGCAATATTAAATTAGGTTTCCCAACTGCCTCTTTCTGTGTAAAATCCAGCAATTAGTAGTACTTTCCGATTCCTTTTGAGTCCTTAAAGGTACCAGGCCATCTTCTGAGAGTAAGACTCAGCTATCATGATTTTCATTCTGACAAAAAAATAACTGGTGGACTGACAAATACATAACAATACCACACAGCACCACATCAAAAATTGAGAGAGCAAACAGGTGTTGACATGATAGTTCACCACAAACAGGACTGTCATAGTAAAAATTGAGCAAGCACCTTCTCTGGAAGACTTGGTAATAAATATTGCTTTATGACCGGTAACGACCGAAGTTCCTCAAGCATTTTTTTAAAGGTGACCCTCTTGCTGTTACAAAAATGTAAAATTCCATGGACAGCCATAGGCAACAAGTAAATCAATTCTGATTCATGAGTAAACAGCTACTTTCGACATATATGTTTAAGGTTTCACCAAACTTCAGTAACTAGAATGCTAGTGGAGAGTTACAAAAAATCCAGTCCAGGAATATCGATTAAGGGAATGCAGATATGAGATATCTTTAACCATTAAAGTTCAGCCACATGAGATTCAGCGCAAATAACTTTGAAAATTACCTGATAGAGAAAGGCCTGCTATTGGATAGCTCAATCTACATTGTCCTTTTTTTTTTTTTGTAAGTACTAAAGTTTATTGAAAAGGCATCAAGGGGATGCCTCCCATGTACAGATGAAATCAAGGAATAAAAAAGAAGAGATCAAATAAAAACAACATTTACCCCCTCTATACTCCACACATATCTAACATATCAAAGAATTGACTCAAAGTGGGATTGCACTCCCTCAACTCCCAACTAAACAAAGTAGAAATCAAAAGACTCTTAATTCTAAACAGTGGCCTCTTCTCCCCATCAAAAAATCTACGGCTTCTCTCTCTCTAGATTGATCACATCAAGCACAACGGAATTATAATCCAAAACTTTTGTCTTCTCCTACCCACTCTAGCCCCATACCATTCTTGAATAAGATCCTTCACCGCCGAAGGAAAATCCCATTACATGCCCCACGAAAGAAGTATTGTATTCCAAAGCTCCTGGGCGACCAGACAGTGAATAAACAAATGCGCCACTGACTCGTCATCTCTCAAACACATGCAACACGTATTCACCATAACTATCTGACGCTGCAAAAGATTATCTATAGTGAGAATCTTATCCTTTGTCGCACACCAAGCCAAAAAAAAAAAAAAAAACCTTAGTTGGAGGAGGAGTACCCCAAATAGCTTTCTAGGGAAATACCGTATTTGCTTATCCAGCCAAACCTTGGTAATACTTTTCACCTGAAAAGATCCACTTCATGCCGGAAGCTGTTTCAAAAAATCCTCCCCTCTCCCCGCATCCCTTATAGCATATAGTTTTCCAATAAGATCCAACAACTCATCCAGCTCCCAATCTAGAACCTCCCAACCCCGGCGAAGGGTAACATCCTACCGCACCGAATCCCCTTCCAATTTGAGGTCTAACACTGCCACATCCCCATTCACCGCCAATCAAAATATAGAAGGATAAGCATCTTGCAATCTAACATCTCCACACCAAATATGGTTCCTAAACTTCACCCTCCTCCCTTCCCCAACCTTAATACTAATATGTCTGAAAAACTCACTCCATCCTCTCCTAATACGCTTCCAGAGACCCACCCCAGGTGGCAATTGCGTCTCCTGCTATGATCACTCACCCAAACCTTCCTCATGCCTAGCACACACCACTTTCCTCCACCATCTATCCCTTTCACAGGCAAATCTCCATAGCCATTTCTCTAACAAACTTTGATTGAAGATAGCAAGCTTCCTCACACCTAAACCCCATTCACGGATCTAAGTACAAACTGTATCCCAATCCACCAGATGATACTTAAACTCCTACCCCTTACCACCCCAAAGGAAATCTCTCTACAGCTCTCTAACCTGTTGGCCACCGAAATAGGGCTAGTGGAAACAAACATGTAGTATGTAGGCAGACTCGACAGAGTACTTTTAATAAGAGTCAACCTCCCCCTTTCGGCAAGTCCTTCCTCTTCCAACACACGAGCCTTTTCTGAACCTTTCAACCACCGTATCCCAAACCGTTTTAGACCTGAATCTTGCACCCAAAGGAAGACCCAAAGAAGAAGAGGGGAAAGAACCAACCTTGCAACCCAAGACCTCCACCAACAAGTGCACATCATCCGCCATTCCAACGGGAATGATTTCAGACTTCCCCACATTCACCCTTAGACCGTACACTGCCTCAAAACATATCAAAGTACCTCTAAGATAACCCAAGTGAGAAGCACCCGCACCACAAAAAATGAGGGTGTCATCAGCATATAAAGAATGAGACACTACCATGTATGTACCATCCACACTACCGACCCTAAAACCCTCCAAAAAAAAACCTTGCACGACCTTCGTGGTCATCCTGCTCAAAACTTCCATAACCAAGATGAACAAGAGAGGAGACAAAGGATCCCCCTGCCTTAATCCTCTAGACGAATGAAAGAAATCAGCCAAAGAACCATTCACCAAGACTGATAACCTCACCGAAGAAATACAGAATTTAATCCATCTAGACCACTGAGCCCCAAATCCCATCCTCTCCAAAACGTGGATCAAAAATATCCAATTACCATGATCATAAGCTTTTCGGATATCTAACTTACACAGCAGCCCCAACTCCCCATTCTGAAGCCTACATTGTTGGGCCATTTCTTTTTCCTTACTCATTCAGATTTCGGACAAGTGATAAATGATAAAAATGTATTAAATTTTGAAATCTCTCCATTTGCATTTGGTTCCCTTCTGCATTCTTCGTCTTACTTGCATTCTGCTTCTCTATATATTTGTTGCTATGCATTGTTGACCCATTTTCAACAACTTAAGCTCTTGGTATAAAGGGTGATCTAACATCAACCATATTCTAAAATACTAGGTCCACAGGACCAGACAACGTGCATCACGTTATTCCCATCATGCAAAGTTATGTTGAGCAGACTCTTCAGGTTTACCTCAGTAGTATTATCTTCAAGTCGTGGGATATGGATACTTCTGTTTTGAAACAAATACTCCCGAGTTTTCTCCTTTTTATAGGCATAAAGAAGTAGGATCAAAATCAATTCTTAAAATCATCGTATCATAATTTTTGCACGGTAATGGTGTAAAGTATAACACCGTACATCTGCACTGGATTCCAATTGACATTACGAAAACGAAAAACAATACCAACAGATGCCAAACAAAGTAAACCTCATTTGACCAAAAACTGTCTTGCTAACCCTTAGATATGTCCATATGTATATAGGTAAGAATATTTTTCATAAGTAGCTACCCTGGAACTATAATCAAGAGTAAAGACAAACTGTTCCCGTGGGCCATACAGCAATACAATTATTTCAGCTTATAGTCAATCACATATTCCAATGTTAAGAATCAGTATTTTCACCATATAAATCATGTCATGTAAGTGATGCAACACAGACAACTAAACACTCGGATTGGTGACATTGGTCAGCCTCAAAGAAAACAGAAGACCAGAGTCGAAATTCTCAAGGAACTTTGAAACAGTGACCAAAAATAATCACAAGAAAACTCTTAACACACTGAAATATGAAAGCAAGATAAATTAGATAAGGAACCAGAATTTACTTTTTACGAAGACTGTTTAGCTTAAGACTTTCATATACTGCATGTAGAGCATCCAAAGTTTCCATCAGAAGCTCATAGTAGAATGACCTTTCTGCGGTTTGCGCACCATCTACATATGATCTTGGGGAATCTGATTCTTGAAGGTCAAGTGACACTCTGGTCGAAATTCCAGCAAGAAAATTAGTTTTGCAATAGTTCTTGTGGAATTTGCTGTTGATAAGGAAGTCCCAAGAAGAGCCATGAATAGAATCTGAAACTCTTTGCGGGGTGAATCTAGATTTTGAACACATTCTCATAATACTACTACTGTAGGACTCCCACTCTGAATCAACACTAGCATCTGCCTTAGATAAATAAGCTGAATCACCATCACCCCAAAGAAAAGCAAGAAAATGATTATAAAAGCTAGAACTAATTCCCTCGGACATTGCAGTAATGCAATCATTGACCAACGAGGACGATGGGTTTCTTCGAAGTGCGCATCGAAAAATCTGGACCAAAACATAGAAAACAACTACTAGAGTAAGGTCATGTGAAATAGCAATCATAGCAGTTAAAAAGGAAGGCCCCAAAAGGTCTACATAATTTGGAACTTTGGTGGAATCACGTTCACCTTATACAGTTCTTCAACTACGTCAAATGCAATCACTACAGAAATAACAAACATACAAGTGCATTAGCATACCTGCCCATTATTTACTATTACATTGATGCGCCCATCAACTGCATCAGCCAACCCAACAATCTTCAAATCATGAAGAATAGGCACCGTCTCTAAAGGCACTAAATTATCTGGAACCTGACCTTTGCCCAAGGAAGAAGGTAGCATATACCTACACAAGCACTGCCTTCCAGACTGCATTCCGAAGTTTCATATATGTTAGGTATTACATTAGCAAATTGTCTGGTAGAAGGAGAACAGAGTTAAGAGTAAATAATAAGGGTATTACTTTAAAAAAATACTATATAATGAGGGATAAATGCAAAAAATTAAGAAACAAGAAAAGTTAACGTGATCGGATGCAAAGAATGTAATCCTTTATTCAGTGTCTCTTTTTCTCCCACTGTAAGTGCAGAAAAAGTGATGTCAGTCCAGCAAATTAATGATTTCAATTGTTCAGCGATAGAAATCAAAAGCATCTGTGTCACTCTATATCAAGAGACGAAGTAAGTCAAAGTTAAGAATTTCCTCTTGCAAATTTTCTTAATGGTATACTACCCTGACCTCCCAAGAGATCCAACAGTTACAGGGATATCTCCATTTGTTTGGGAAAAAGCAAGGTGCACTTCTAGCATGTTTAAGTGTGACAGATTGTCCCTTTAGCTAGACAAACTCATTGCCACCATCTCACAAATTATATTAAAGCACTTGCTTAACCTGATTTTAGTTGAAGAAAAAAATTGAAAATGATGGAAATAATATCATTAAGACTCATGGGAACATCCGCATACGATTCATAGCAGATCTAGAGATTACTGCAGTCGTGAACTGCATCCATCAATGGTGTAGAAGTTCGAAGATGTATTCAAATTCAGGTTTTTTTTATTTTTCTTGTTCTCAAATTAAGAGAGCAGCCACTTTGTGCATATTGCCAAAGTTTAGGTCTGTCTCCAATCATCCCCCGCCCATACCCCCAACGATTGGGGACTAGATGGCTTTTGTTATTGTTATTGTTATTGTATTGTTCTCAAATTAAGACTCATGGGAAAGTAAATAATTTAAAATGAATGACAAGCCATCCCTTAAAGCCATTGATGTCACCAACTTACATAAAGAAGGAGGGCGTTTTCTGGAGCCAGAACAATGATGTCTCCAATTGGCAACAATCCCACCGTAACCCTGGATTACAAAAGTTTGACTACAATGTTTAAGAAGATCAAGAAAACACTAGAAAAGAAAAATAAAGAATGAATCCAACTCAACCTCGGACGAGTTACAATGACAGGTTCAGCAGCAATTGCAGGTATGCTCCAGCTCATGTCTGGTTTAATATCAAAGAGAATCTCGTTGTTTATTTCCACAGTTTGAAGCCTTAACGATAACAACTTTTTTTGATCTCGGAGAAGAAAACAAATGACAGGAGCTGCGTCATCATCGGTCGCCAGAAAGACCTGCTAACAGTTAAACAAGACTCTAAATGCTTCAGCAGCTGATGCTTTAGAAAAGTTAACAAAAGAAGAGGGGAGAGAGAGAGAGAAGAGAAGAAACCCAAATTAGTAGTGCAGACCAACTGTACAGATCTGTGATGGGGCAACCCAGAGCTCAATCAGCCCACATATAAGCACCCATAAATTACGTAGATGGAACCAATATATTTGCTCGAAGCATATTAAATAATCTCAAGTTCCTCCCAGGAAAAAACAAGTTTACCAAGACTCAACAGAAATTAGTTGATGCAGACTTACTATTTTTTCATAAATAGTACACGTGAAACAACATCCAACCAACCAAAGACTCTGAAACCTAACTTGCCCCAAAAACAAGACAAATTAGAGATATATCCCTGATATCAATTGCTTGAGCCCTAATACTGCGTTGGGGAGTTTTACATCTATTTTTTTTATACGCAAGCTACATTGTAAAACTTGAATACGAATATGGTTGACATCCAACACTCTTTCTCAATATTCGTGGTGCAATCCAAGCATGCCTTTAATAGTTCCCCCCTCACTTTTCCAGTCCATTGCCACCATCTCTGTTCTTGCCAAACCCCTCCTTCACCATCAGAGCTCATCAATTACTTGAGCCCTAATACTGTGTTGGGGAGTTTTACATCTATTTTTTTATATGCAAGCTACATTGTAGAACTTGAATACGGATATGGTTGACATCCAACACTCTTTCTCAATATTTGTGGTGCAATCAAGCATGCATTTAATAGTTCCCCCCTCACTTATCTAGTCCATTGCCACCATCGCTGTTCTTGCCAAACCCTTCCTTCACCATCAGAGATCAATCTAATCACCTCAGACTACCATCATCACCTCTGCTGCCAAAAACGGAAGCGACTTTCTTCTTTCCCAAGTCCCATGATCAGTATAAAACAATAGTACTTACAGTAGAGAGAAAATGCAATCAGGCAACAAGCCAAGGGGTTATACAGCACAGTAACAAGATTGATGCGAATACCCCATTGAGTATATTGTTGTGTTCAAATCGGGCCTTGTTACATGTTTCCGCAGGTAAGTATACCACGGAACAGATGTAAGTATTCTTCAATAGATTTTAGTAGTCACAAACTCACGAGTTAGTCAGCAATTTCGTATTTTGCCGGCAATATATTTCGGCATGGTTTCTGGATTTGTTATGGCTGTAGCTATGTTTTCTATCTTACTAGTGGTTAAAGTTAGATCTAAACATTCTACATTTCTTCCTATTCAAGAACAGTGTTGAGTTACGAGAATTTGACTATGTGGTTGAAATGATCGGATATAAGCCTGAGAAGGGCAGACAACTTGTCCTAAAGCAACTAAATTGCCTGATCAAAAAAAAAAAAAAACCAACCAAATTGCTATTCCTATAGTCGCAGCAAAAGAGAACCCCTGTTTTAACTCCAAAACTTCCAAATATAAACCAACTTTAAATATACACACGCAGTAGAAAAGTACCTAAAGTTATGATAAAGAAAATGGTTTAGGACAAGTACAAACCAACGTCCCTTTCAAGGAATAGGGGGCCGGTTTGCTATGGGACAGGGCTGTCACATACACACTCGATCACCCCATATATTAGATTGCATGTTGTCCTGAGAGCTTATGATCACATTTTATTACACTTCAGTACTCCCAGATGGACAACTGTTGATTCATATGTACAGTTGCCACTCCTGTAATAGACATGACCAACTTGTTGACTCCATGTATACCACAGAGACATAATTGTATAATCCAACAACAGATACCTACTAATCAAATCCTATGATTATGTTACTGATATAGATGTGCGACTGTGAAGACTAATGTGAGCTACGAAAATTGGGAAGTTAATTAACCACTTAAATAAACCTAAAAAATACTTTTAGGCGAACTCTATTGCTGAATTACACATTTTGAAACCTGACTAATTCAATTCAACCAATCTTAAAACCTAAAGCACTTGAAGTAAACTTCAGCAATCCTATTTCATGTTAAAACTCTTTTCAGCGCCATCATCCCCCATTGGACATGGGAAATCTTCTCTTACTTCAAGCCAGACTGTTGGGCCATCTTCTCAGGCATGAATTTAGGTGAGTTCCTACAAAGATATTAGTAGGGTACCTCCCAAAACTATTTCTTCAGTCACACATGATCCGTAAGACAATACGCCAGGAGGCAGGAGAAAACAGAAAAAGAGATAGTAAGATAAAAGGATAATCAATAGATACAATAAAGACTCTCAGCCAAACATTCATCTAATACACACCAAAGCAATCAAACTATCAAAGTAAAACTTGGCACCTTGCTAGCAGCTGTTTGTGCACCTTTCCCCTGCCATATCTTTCGGAAAGAGAATTGCTTTGGTAACACTCCAGCAGGAACTACATCACATAACTTAGAATTTGCAACTTCAAGGTTAGAGCCAATGGCTTCTGCGACCCACAACGAGTGCTGCATCTTTCCTGCCAGTGTTATATTTACATGTATGCAAAGAAAATGGTTATTTCTGTTCTCTTTCTCCGTCTCTTGAATAGATTTTTCAGTGAAGTAGGTTGAAATGAGTCAATCAGAGGTAGGAAATAGCTGAAACCTTTGTTATATGACGCCATTAGAGGAACACGGTCACTAGTCCAGATCGTTCTCTCATCAAACTCCTTCATCATGTTCAACTTCCCCCTTTCCTCGACATACGTTGACTAAGAGTCATAAAAACAAAGAAAGAAAAAAAAAATCAAGTAGGAAAAGGAGCACTAAAAAACAGCAAAAGAAGCAAGCTTAGATCTCAGGATTTGACATCCATTAGTAGGCTCCACAAAGAATCACAATCTGCAAAAACACAGCGACAAGAAGACAACAGAGGGAGCTACATGCATACCTGCGGTTCTTCCAGCGGATCTTTCAAAATCAAATGTGAGGAGACCGGAGCTCCATGTCCCATCATAGTATGATCAGATGCACAACCTATACCAAAGTTATGTTGAGGACTGTATCCAACTTTCTTGGGGCGACAGATATCACGTGCAGTTAGTAAAGGGCTTGAAGATGGAAAAGGAGCATATGTTTGTGAGCTGCCTTCTGCCGCCTGTTGGAGTAATAAACCAAATGGAAGAGGCCATATTGATGTGACGGTACGACAAAGAGGAACTGACATAACTTCACCTGCAAGAAAGAAAAACAAAAATCACGTTTAGGAGAGCAAAAGAAAAAAAAAGGAACATCTAACGGTAACAGATAAATGAAAGCACAGACCAAAGAAGAAAAAACATTGCTTTCACGATGTCAGGCATCTTTGGTTACTGCCTAGTCTCTCCTGTAAGTTCACTTCTTTGAATAAAGACGGGTTTCCAATGAGGAAAAGGCCGGACAATCTCACTGTACGTGACACCTTGCTTTAGAGTACTTCTAAAGACACCTTTCCAGAAACTGCCCATCAAGAAACCCGCTGAAGAAAGTTTAGATTTGTCAGCAATTTATGTTTTCAAGTGACATTTTTTTTCGTTACCCAATAAAAACTAATAATTACGATTGGCAGCAAGTCAATGACTAAATGGCAAATTGTGTGGTCTAACACACCACATCAAATGCCACTCATCAACCCCTGACCCCTACCCCCAATCTGTAGCTGGATTTCCACAACCCCACCACTGAGCACCAGCCACCAACATACCACAATGACCAAGGTTCTAAAAGATGCTAGTCGGTCGGTTGCCGACTAGCGACTTTTGGCCTACTAATCGCCGACTTGGCCAGTAATCGCCGACTTTTGCCCGATTAGTCGGGTTTCGATCAAGTCGGGGGACCTCCGACTAGCGACTTTGGGCCGACTAGTCGGCCGACTTGACCATTTTTAGAACAACTGCCACAATCACATAACGTATGCCCTCATCCGCTCATCAATGCCTTTCTTTCTCTGCTTTTTCACCCACTGCTGAGTACCAACCACCACCCAACGGTCAAGCCGGAAGACTGACATCCCTTGTCGCTGTGATTGCAAACCCCCATCCCCCCTCGGCCCCTCCAACCACTTACTGCCACTGCACAACTACCACACCCTGCCCACCAATCGTCAACTGATGGTCAATAAATCTCCTTTTGTTTGTCAATGAATTGAGGCCACTCACAGTTTTGCAATCCAAGCAGAATGAAAACATGTGCAACATATGCAACTCCAAAGAGATGGAGATCTCCCCGGATCATAAAAGTTGCTGACAATGAGAGCAGTTTCATTTGTTATGGCAATAGTAACCGTCCAAGCTCTTCAGAAATAATTTAACCACGTTAAAGAAACCTGTTCGAATTCAAAGTTGAAAGTAAAACCCGAAAGCCTTTGAACATCAAATGTTCAACCTACAATCTACAAATTAGAAATGAGTATCAAAATGATCAAACCCCTATGTGGCAAACAAGTTATAACATGGAATCGGATATATGACCAAACAAGTAGATACCAATAGGACTGTGCGTTACATACTCACCTGATATGTCATAGACCTCTAGACTATCAATTTGCAGGACGCATAGAAAAGCTTCAGACATACTGCCCATACGAGACCAGCACGCCTAAAATTATCATTAAAATGTTAGTCAAAAAGTTCTACTACAATAAAATAACAAGCAAGACTGTAGCATATCAGATGCACATGTATGGATATGAGAACTGGAGCATAATGCTTAAATAATAAGTGAACAAACAAGTCCCCTCGGACTCAAACGATGTCAAGAGCAATTTAGCTGAAACTAGCCAGAACATTCTCAACTACATATCGCGGGTTTTTTTTCAACTGCCTTCATTTGGAAACATCAGGAAAAATTTGCAATTGAGTTAACCAAGAAAATATCTTAAAAGCGTTCACTAAAGAGTAATTATGCAGCCGCTCAATTTCCAATGCTGCTTATCTATTTCATTGCCTATATATCATCCACGAGAAGTAACCGCATTTGTGAACAAGAAGATGAACTCTCATTGGAAATCAAGAATCAAGAATCGATGTAACTACAAATAAAGGTTTCAAAAAGCAGATGGATTAGTCAAGTACCATGATGACTGTGGAAGGCAAAGTGAATCTCTTATACACTCGTGAACCTGTAGTCCATATTATACTGTCACGGGCAAATAAATAAAAGTGTCAACCATACAAGTTTACCAGAAAGCATTAGTCATTAACGAGTAAAAACAAAATGGAAGAGCAAGAGCTATAGCACAGTCTACAAATTCATAGTCGAAAAACAGAAATCATTAAATTACTTATTATGTTCAGGCAAACAAATAAGTAAATAACCACAACAGCTCACAAGTTAGACTCTTCCAGACAAAGTGCCTATTTGTGGCAGCTGGACTTCTCGTAGAAGCTAATTATTGAAACCAAAATGCATTAGGAAACAAACTTTTACAAATAATTTCTTATAATTTTTTGAGTTGTATTTTGTCCATCTTGGCGGCCAAAAACAAGTCATTAACCGTTTCGCACAGTTTTGCTTTTGGCTTAACGGCCAAACACAACTTAAATGAGCCGTCTATCGAATCATTGCAATTGATGTTCGATTTCAAAGAGAAGGAAGAGATCTTGGGAAAGTGGGTTTTTATGATCCAATAAAAAATCAAACTTATTTAAATGTTCCTGCTATTCTTAGAATTTCCTTGAAAAGGGTGCTCAAACTACAGCCCTTCTGAGCTAAGAATTTTAAAAAAAAAAAAAAAAGCTATTTCTTGAAAAGTTTATGCTTGAAACAAGTCCATCTGGTAGCCCAGTAGCCAACTACCTACTTGATCAGTCAAAATTAACTTCAAATCGAGAAAAAACAAAACCAAAAAGAAGGTTCACAAGTTACTCTCCAATAGTCATAAACAATGCGGCTGTTTGTTGCAGCTGGACTTATTGTACAAGCCCATTATTGAAACCGCGATGCATTAGAGTGGAAAAACAATTCTGGCATTGTAATTTTTCATAAGTCCAGCTGGAAGCCCAAAGCCAAACAACCTACTTGATCAGTCAAAATTAACTTCAATTCAAGGAAACTTCACCAAAAAACGGTTCCATCAGTTAATGTTCCCAGAAATTCAAAACCTTTTACGCTAATTAATCAACGCTAATTAATCGCTAACTTCAAATGAGCATCACTTTGAGCAAAAACAGATTACCGATTCCCTCTGATGAAGAGCTCGTGATCACCCCGGCCGCTCGAGGTGGCGGCGTCGGAGTGGTCTTCTGCTCCGTCTCTTTGCCTGGCGATTTCGGGATCGAAGAGGAAGTAATTGTACTTGCTAGCGACATCGTCGGAGGGCTTCCCGTCGACGGCTTCGGCAATTAAACCGAAGGGTTTGAACTCGCCGAGAACTGTGAGGCAGCGAGCCCCGACGGACATGGTGCAGCGAGTTGAATCGCTGAGTAGAGTCGATTGAGTGAGGTTGAAGAGTGGATAGTGAGCGTGTATGAAACTCTCTCTCTCCCGCCCTTTTTTTGTTGTTGAATTGGGAAGGTAGGGATTTTGAGTTGAGTCAAAACCCTAGTACTAACAATTCCTTGTTTGGGTGGGCTTCTTGGTGCGTAGGTCCTTCGATCTGGCCCGTTGGATGAAAGAATGTGGAAATTAATTATTCCACGGGTGTTTTTTTCCATTGGATAAAATCTAATGAAATCAACATTGGCTATTGGCTTGAGAGAATGTTTGGGAGTCTACTTTTCAGCTTTTCATTATTAATTTTTGGCTTTTTGACTTTTTGGATTATGGTAAGAATATGTTTTGAATTTGGGAGGAGTGTTTAGGAGAAATGTGTATAATGCATTTTTCAACAGTAGAAGTGTTTGGGAAAAAATGATGAAAATGAGTTATGGATTGATTGTTTACCATTTTGCCCTTGTTTATTTATGATGGTAGTATTAAAAATGTGTACAAATATTGTTTGCAGTAAGTTTTTGTAAAGTCATATTGGGAAATATTTTTTGTAAATGCAACCCGTCCATTTTAAAGAAAAATTTCCTGCATTTTTTTTTATAGTCCTTCTTGGGTAATTAAAAGCTTCTCGCCCTTAATACAAAATAATGTAAAATGAAAGCAATTGCCAAAAAAATAAAAATAAAAAATTGGTCCAAAAAATTGATAACAACCAGAGCCACAAAAATTACCCATTTTTCTTCCATACCACTTATGTCTTGATTTTTTACTGTTTGGTGGGCATTTTCTTATCACTTGTTCAATCTCTCTTTACATCCCACCAGAAGCAACAGACATGCCCCCAAGCAGACGAGATATCCAACGGGAGAAGATCATAAATGGCAATTTATCTCTCATTGTTTTCAGAAGAAAAAAATTGAAAAGAAAATAGGGTAAACGAGGTCAAGATCTGGACAATAGGGCAACGACTGGCATGGTAGATCTGCGGCGTTCTCTCTCTCTCTCTCTCTCTCTCTCTCTCTCTCTCTCGTTTGTTTTTGTGGTGGGGATTCCAGAGGATAAGGGTAGAGGGGTAGAATGGGAGAGCAAATTTGAGAGAAAGCCAGAAGTAGAAACGAAAAGGAGAAAAGGAGCTCCAGAGCTCTTTCTGGTTTTTCACCCGAAACACGAGAAATGGAGAATGAGTTTTCACATAATTGGTTTTGATATTTGTCATGTCACGCCTTCAATTTTCAACATAATTGAATGAACATTTTTCTCCATAAAATATCTCAACAAACTCATAGATTTAACCAAAAATCATCTCATAGCGCTACTTTGGCAATAAACGGCAAATCTAATTTCGGTACCCGTGTCCCACATAAAATGTTCCTCCAAAATATGTTACATTCTTCAAAAGAGGAGGATTTAAATACAACTTTAAATTTCAAATGATGAGTTTTTTTCTAATGATAAAAATGCTTTCATGCCATGCCTCAGAAAATGTCATGCATCCATCGCATCCCAATTCATGCCGCTTGGTTATACCTGAAAGACTGAAACAGCAAAGGGGTGAGAATATTCACTTCGCCCAATAGGTACCCCTTTTTGTTTCAGACACAAAAAAAAATATGCACGACAACATATAATGAACAGGAGACATAACATAAGATTGACAAATAGCAGGTAAGCCATCAAGCATATCATTTGATTATAGAGACCGAACAATAACACTTCACACGTCACTCATGCGTATAACTACAATATAACATGCAGGTAATAAATTATCGAACTTCCCTCTAACCACGTTGTAAACCACAATATTATTATTCAACAAATTGATCTCTCGTATGTCTACTAGTGGGCTAGTATTTTGTATCCAACAACCATCATCAAGTCCGTCTCTACGATGTCATAATTTCACATTAGCAAAAGTCGCAAAATATATGTTCTCTTCCCTCCTTTCCATTCACTCCATCTAAACCCAACTTTCGACGTTCAACTTCTGTTTCCTCCCTTGTCACCACTATTTCATTATGTTCGTTAACTCGTAAACATTCTAGCAATCCTCTTTAATTTGATCAAGTATATCCATTAACTCACATTAGTCAAATCAAATATCCAACGCATGCTCAATACAGAATATCCATCACATGACCAAGTACTCTGAGAGCATCCAACATTTTTCGTGTGTCCATATGTACTAAATGTACTCACATACGACCAATGCTAAGTACAAGTGATAAGAATGAACAAGGACATTACATAAAGAAGTACAAGACTTAGGAGAAACCAATAGGATGGATTATACTTAATAAAGTCACTAGATTCCCTCACAACCAACACGTCGTACCCGATACTGCGATACGTTACCGACACGTCGCATGAGTCCAAAACATCTTCATTATGTACATTACTCACTCGAATCATTCTTTATATTCCAGACATATCCTTTCGGGCTCCGTTCCATCATTATCACACTCCCATCATTATTTCATATTCAGTAATATCATTTAGGTGTCCACGTATAATCACAAATCACCAACAACTGTAACGCGTGTCAAACACGTATCCAAAGTATCACATGTGTCATTCATGCCATATTTACCAATCACTTGTCGCATTTATTATAATCCGGACATACCCTTTCGGGCTCTGTGTCATCCAAACATACCCTTTATTTGAAGAAAAACTATTCTCATAGGACTAGGGATTAAATCCCTCTGCCGGGTTGTTCGTAGGCCCCGCGTGCCTCTGCCGGGTTCCATAGGCCCCACGTGCCTTTACTAATGTCCCATCAATGGTTTCATTGACCAAAACCTCTATTTTCATAAATATTTCATAACAAGTCCAAATTCCCACATTCTTTTCACGAAACACGCCTTTTGATAAGCCCGTGCTACACACACACCTTTGGAAATTTAACGAGAGACCAACTTACGCTCAGGCACGTGTTTTAGTATAAATTTGTGTCCCTCAAGTTCAAACATGTGTCAAACGGTACCTAGTATCAAGCATTTGAAGTTGCGGACGTTCGGGGTTCAAGGGGGCATTAAGAATGGACCAAAAGGGGCAGAAAAACTGCCCCTGCTTGTTGGAACAGAACAGAGGCAGATTGCACTGCCCACACAGAGCTGAATTTTGGCACAAATGAGGTGGAATTTCACCCCATGCTCAAGTCCAATGGCTTAGGTCCAAAATTTGAAATGTCAAGCTACAAATATACATGAAGGGAGGCTAATTCAACTACCAAATCAACAAGTTATGTGGAGGAATCATAGATCACAAAATTTAAGTCAAGAAAACCCACTTGTAAGGATTTCTAGCAAAGAACAAAAATCAAGGGCTCAAATGGACATATATGCAACAAATCATCAATATACAACTAGGAGTAGTAGATATTGTCCTCTACCTCAAGGTTTTTGCTTCCAATCAAGCAAAAAAATGAATTTTGAGATCCCTAATTTGGGCTTCCACGTTTTTGGCCCTCCCGGTACAAAAAGATGGTACTCCGGGCTCCCAAACACGCGTAGATGATGAATCTTTGGTCTATTGGTGAAGAGGTTTGATGAGGATGAAGTAATTTGAACTCAAATGAGCAAGTGATATTACACCACACCCCCTCGTATTGACCTGTGTAATGCATTGTGGCCCCAAATTACTTAAAACACACTTAAACTCATCACTTTTACATTATGCACATTTCCACACATTACCCCAATGTCATTTTCGGAAAAAAAAATTAATAATAATTTTTTTTTACGAGTCTTTACATGTCGCCCAAACAAGGAGAATAAGAAAAGTAGAATGTGAAAATGTAAAAAATTGTCGCCCAAACACCCCCTAAATCCATATTCCTCATTTACTAAAAAAAATTATTTTCTCTCTTACAATAATCTTTGATTTTATCTCTCATTTGCTAAAATCAACTTTTGAGTTTAACAAATGTTGAATTTAGTTTATTTTATCGAATGAAAAACTCCTTGAAGTGGCTGCTTCTCAGCAGTTTGTGGAATGCATTGCATTTTTTAATTATTTTTTTAGAAATCGTTGTCATTGTCATTATAAACAAGATCAACAATTATCAAATTCCAGAGATATAGAATCATAAGACGTAGGGGACAAAAAATGACAAAAGCGATTTACTTGCACGACGGTGAATATCCTTAGCCCATGAAGGGCACGTTGCTAGAAACTGGACATTACTATCTTCAAATAATACAAACAGGACATCATCCACTGGAAAAGACAATTGCAACGACCAAACCTCCACTAACGGAGGGATGGGCTTGTTCATTTGGGGTTTTCAAACCGGATTTTGAAAATCCTCCCTTGTTCGGTTCCTCCAATGGGTTTTCTGCCTTGTCATTTAACAAGTGTGGTTTTCAAAAAAAAAAAAAAACAGAAAAGCACACTTTTGAAAACCACCAGGTTTTGGGTTTTCAAGACCACCCATCCAAACAAAGTGAAAATGTGTATATATATGATCATATTTTATTATTATTAATGCTAATTAATATATCTAGGTGCGTTCGGCTTGGGTATTCACATAGCCTGCCAAAAGCTACTTGGGAATAG
>JAXBDA010002135.1:0-45730 GCA_036023075.1 Gaultheria prostrata | reverse complement strand
CCCTCCACTTCCCGTTTTTCTTTTTTACCACAACAGTGTTGGCCAGCCATTCTGGGTAATACACCTCTTTGATTGCATCCGCCTCGAGCAATTTATCAACTTCTTCGATCACAGCGTCTGCGTGCTGCGGTGCCGATCTCCTCCTCTTCTGGAAAACTGGTTTATGCTGTGGGTCTACGTTCAAATGGTGGCAAATGACCTCGGGGTCAATTCCTGGCATCTCCTGCGGCGTCCGGGCAAAGACGTCCATGTGATCTTTCAAAAATTCCACCAATTCTCGCTCATCTTGGTCGGCTAAGTTCTAATCGATGTTGCTATTTTAGGCATTGAAAAAATTAATGTATAATATTGGTCATTTGGTTGGTATCTTGTGTCATTTGCGTCACCAGCCGTGATACGGCAGAAGAGTAGTTAGAGCTTAAACACCAAAATCTTGCGTGGAGTCTAGAATGTTTTGGCTTATTGTTTTTGTTGGCTTAACTTGAATGTACCTCTTAAGTAACTAGAATTTGAGGCATAGGGTAAGAACTGGAGACATGTAATCGCGAAGTAGACTTTGGTTTTATTTTCTGTGCTCCTTATTTATTGGGTTTTTGTTTTCTATAGATGGATGTATTTTGGATGTTGAGAACACTTATGAATGACTTTATCAAACCAAATGGCAATATGCCTCGTGTTGGTATTGGTTCTTAATTGTTTTGTAACTGTTAGATGTGTAGTAAATTTTGCATTCTCCGAGCTTTAAGCCACCTTTAGAGAATTATTTTTTTTATGAATTCACATTTTTAGCGATAGTTTTTTAGTAGTTGTCCTTATGATTTTTCTTTCCATAGTTCTAATCCTAATCATGTCCCTAGCAATTTGGCATGTATAGGCTCAATTCTTTTGTCCAATAGAGTTAAATTAGAGAGATTCTTCTTTATCGATGGTGATCGGTCATGGCCCGCCCTGCCTAGAACAGTCATGTTTGACTGGGCTTACACACATTCGCTCACTTAAACTCTAGCAAAAGAAAGAAGGTTTTGAAGTGCAAGAAGGCCTAGCTGTAAGTACTTCCCTGGTATCCAACAAAAAGGTGAACTTAGTTTTCATTCCTTTTGCTCTAAGTATACACCTTGAAAGGCAGTGATTACGGACGAAGAAGTAGATGCTCAAGCCCGCAATAGAAAGAGTTTGGGGAGCCCCTTAAAGAAAATAATGTGTTTTATTTACAGAATGAAGCTTGAGTGGAACCCTCCTTCTTTAGTGCCAGCTGGGGGATCAAATAGAGATGCCCATCAACTGACTCCAATAGTATCTGAGTTTTAATGACAGAAAGGTAATCCTTTATTAATATAATCTCAAGTAGCTTGTCTACTAGCACAAAGCCTGTCTCTACTCACTAGCAAACCAGTCTCTAGTTGCCGCAACAAGCCACCTCTGCTTGAAAGGAAGAGAGGGGGATTTAGGGGAACCCAAAAATAGAGCCAGTGGAGTTCTCTCCTAAGCTAGCTAGTAGTTCCTATCCTTGTAGGAGGGTAGCTTCTTTCTTCCAATATTGCTTCTTCCTCTATATACGGGCTAATCATTAATCAATAGAGACAACTGAGGTAACCACCTCCATTTTAGTCATGTACCCACACCGGATCCTACTACTTTATTGTGTTTGGCTTATATATGTTGGACTTTTTGTTTTTTTTTTCCAAAAGCTAATAATCTTAGTTTCTTAAAAGTACTGAAGAGTAGTTTGAGCTTAATCACTGAAATCTTGAGAATAATTTTTTTGTTGGCTTAACTTGAATGTACCTCTTAAGATAGTAAAATATGAGTCATGTGGTATGAGTTGGAGACATGTAAAAGTTCTTGATCTTTTTCTTATTATCATAGTTTATTTATGGGTACGTACGTGTGTTTCAAGTAGAATA
Source organism: Gaultheria prostrata (assembly GCA_036023075.1). Taxonomy (NCBI): domain Eukaryota; kingdom Viridiplantae; phylum Streptophyta; class Magnoliopsida; order Ericales; family Ericaceae; genus Gaultheria; species Gaultheria prostrata. Next base: position 43,826 of record JAXBDA010002135.1, on the reverse strand, counting down.
CCTTCCTACTTTCTGTACTTTGTCATTCTTTGTTATGGTAGATTATTATTTATCCAAATGTACTACTTCAGGTGCACTTGAAAATATAACATTTATGGATAAGAGTTGGATTCACTTAACGAATAGGCTAGATCCGGCCTACAAACAAGGGTTGAGCATCAACCACCAAGCTTTAGAACCAGTGAAGAACAGTTGCAAAATCAACCACCAAAGAAGAAAAAATGTTGGGCTGTTGGCCCTATGACTAGTGCATCACAATTACCTCCAATTGCTGGTCAACCACATCACTATGCATTTGAAGAACCACCTTGTAAGTCAAGTATCACGGCTTTTATAAAATATGTTTGTTTCATGGAAAGCTGATATGGTCAAGTCTGCACTAATTTAAATGTATGAATTCCAATCTTGTAACAATTTGTAGGTGACATTACATTCAATGATCAGAGACCAAAACATGCAGTCCACTATGCAGGAGCATGCGCATCAAACACCAAGTTGTGGGACAAGTGAACAACTGCAGCACAAGCCACCACAGGAAAAAAATAAAAAACGCTGTCCAGCTGGTCCTATGACTACTGCACCACAATCACCTCCAATGGCTAGTGAGATGCAGCCACAAGTGCAGCAAAATCAGCGGATCACCACCAACAATAGGACTCTAAACTTGAGCTCTTCTAGACCAGCTACTCAAGGGATTGCTCCATCATCTGTTCCAGGTAGTTTTAGTGTGCACGACAACAAAAAATCACTTTCCATAGCCGATATAAGGAAGTCATGAAGATCATTTACACAAGAAACAGTAAATGGAAGGGGATCATTCTGATAGGAAATAAGACAAAAATAATTTCACACTCAAACACTACTCTTTGTATTAAATCACAAAATTACATAGCACTTATATCTCCAATCTCTTACTAATATCATTAATTGTTGTGCTAGAATTCTATGTCTATATTTACCTTCTGCACCTTTAATTTTCCCTCATATTTGCTTGAGCTCTGTAAGGTTTGCTATAGACCTGTTTACCTCTTGCGGCAGCAGTGTTAATGATACACATGCAAATTGGTGATTCTTTAGGTATTTCAGTATTGTGCTAGCAATTTTTGTCCTTGACTACTGCATTTCTTTGTTTGATCGTGTCTGAAGAATTGAATCTTTGTATGGTCTTCATTAATCTGATTACTTCTTGTTGCATCAGTTTTAAGGAAAGATATGCATCATCATATCTATCTGTTTGAACTAATTAAGGGTTAAACGAGGAATGGAATATGGATATATAGAGGTTTGATAACTTTGAAGGCAGCATTAACCCTGTAAAGTACTAATCCGCAATTTTGGATTAAGGTATTGTATTTGCAAATAATTTTCTTAACCAAATTTAAACTTTTCTCAAGACTCGAGGGTAGTGGAATTAAGAGATGGAATGCCAGACAGTGCTGCCCTACCACAACCTTTACGTGTAGTCCTTAGATACGTAAAACCACCATACATACAGAAATACCTAGTCAACAGAGAAAGAATAGAAAGGTGAACACAAGCGCGCACAAAAAGATCCCATGCTGATTTTCAAAGATACCCTGCAATTTATTGAGACAAAAGTACTTGTAATCATGTTGATTTTTCTGGTTTTGCAACTGAGTAGTTCTATTTCTAATAAGTGGTTTGTGTGGCAAATAACAGTCTCGTATCAAGGAGAAATTGTCTCAGCTACCTGATTCCTTACAGTCAGATCCAAATGTTCGTGAGGAGATATTCACTAATGTTTTAGGACGAGACAAACATGGCTGTGTACGGACATATGAGTTGGGTCCTTGCCCGTCTCAGGTGTTCGGGAGATATGCAAGATCTCACGACCAACATGGCAATAAAGATATATTGCGTGCAGAGGTACGACAACATGGCAGCGGAGTTTGGTAGCATGTTAAGTCGGCAAAATGAAATGAATGTGCAAACTAAATAAAATTCTTAGGACAGATTTGTGTTGTGTCATGGCATTTTTGATGTTATACTCCTGAAAATACTCCTGTTTTTGCTGCTGTTAGTGCTGAAAATACTCTTGCTGTGATTATTGGATGAATTTTGTCTACCTGCTTTGTGTAGACTATTTAGTGGCACAAATTCATGGACCAATTGGACTCTAGCATCCAGCTCTAGGCAACTTGGGACATGGTTGTATCCTTTTGTTTAACCCAAAACATACAAACCCAAAAAAAAGAGACTAAAGAGCCCACAATTATGAACAATTTCCACTTGAAACAACCGGGATAGCTTCTCTTTGATAGGTTCTTTTCTAATTTCATGAAAACCTGGAATTTGGGGGGGGGGGGGTTGGGCTTATGATAGTTGTCACTCTCTTAAGTCGTATCTTCATATATGCTTTTAGTTCACATTATGCTACTTTTCGAATACATGAAAATCTAAAAAATGCCGGGAATTCCCTCATTTGCTGTAGCGTAGATTAGTGATATTTAGAAAACCTCTAAGGATATGAACTTATTTGATGCTTATTTTGTTTTAAGTTTGATGGCTATTGTTTCGAATCAAAACATTTCCTAAGAGTTGTAGTAATTTTGGGTTGTCTGTGACCTTTGTTCTTAAATTGATATTTGACATTTGCTCTAACAGGCTAATGAGCCACGAATATTCAATGTTGAATGTGCTTCGGATGACTCCAATTTTGTTGAGAAGAATGGAGAGTGGGAGGACGACATTGGGGCTTGATGTTTAGGACATCTTATTTTGGTGCTTTGATGGCTTTTGGGCATGACAGTAAGAATGTTGGGTCGACTTCTAGCCGCCATGACTTTAGAGACCTAGCTAGATGAATGAACTAAACTTATATTGCGTCATGGAGATGCGTTTTGGTATATATTTTGTAGTTATGTACATGCTAATTCTATCCTTTTGACACTTGAAACTTGAATATTTAGACGTGTAGATCGATGATGCAATTTGGGCATTAACTGAAACTTGATTCGATCTAATGGAATTTTATTTTGTATGACCTATTGGTACGAGCAGATTTATTTGTTGAATTCATTGAAAAATGTGTTGAGATCAAAATATTTGATGCTACAGGGATGATATGGGTGACAAGCCAAAAGGCATTATTTGTGAATGGATCTTTACCGGTGCTTATTTCTAGCCGCTATTGGTTCTAAAAATCATGTCCATATGCGGCGCTTATAAATTGCCGTTATTGCTAATTTTTTCCGGTGTGATAGGCGCGTGAAATTCATGAATTTAAGCGCCTAAGTAGGAAAGAATGAGCGCGTTAGACGTGCGGTTAATCCTCATTTTCCATTTAATTCGTTCACGTGGTTGGGTTCTGTGTCTGTGTTTAATTGCAGGGAATTGAGGTGCATTTGGTGCTAATTGGACTTGTTGGAAGGCCTTCCACGAGGATCAATGAGGAGAAAGGCTGTGGAGGCTAAGTGTTGGAGTTATTTGGCGTGGAAAAAGTCCGTAATTCATTGGGAGCGCTACCTTATTTCTCTGAAGCGCTCCAAATTGGCACAAGAAGGGAGCGAAGCTGAACAGAAGGTTTGCGAGCACTACACCCATTTTGGTGTAGCGCTACCGATAGGTTAAGAGGGTCAACGGTCAAGGGGCATTAACCGGTCAAGAGAAGGAGATAAGGGCTCGGGAGCGCTACACCTATTTTGGTGTAGCGCTACGAGAGCTTAAATGGCTATGGAACGACAGCGTTTGGTCCTTCGTCGGCCGAATTTCGATTATTTTCTGGTTTTTAATTGTAATTAGAGGGGGATTAGTATATATAGTCCCTCTAGAACTCGAATTAGGGTTCCGAAGTTTGACAGTTCATAGTTTTCGCTCTGTTTTCTTGACTGTTGTCTGCTGTTTTTAGGTTTTAATTACAGATTCAAGTAGCTACAGATTTCCCAGCTTAACTTGGGTGATTGCTTTCAATAATCGAATCCGTTCTTCTTCGGCAATCCGTGGTATCGTGTCTTTAATCATTATTTCATTGTTTAAATCATGTTCAGATTTAGGTTTAATGTTATTGTTGCGTTTAATAACATCATGAGTGAGTAGTTTTATAGAGTGCGGCTGCAGGGCGAAAGCGCCCCGTGGCTAGACTGATCGATGTCCGTCTCGGGTTAAAATGAAAAGGAACTGTTAAGCAATTTTAGATACGAAATTTCTTCTCCTAACGAACGAATCCCTGGCATCACTAGAGTCCTTGTAGCGGTAACTGCGCATGGAAGCTGGTGACGAGTGGTGTGCATTTGTTAGGGAATCTTTTTCCTAATCTGAAATCGATTGGTTAAAATGAATTGTGACCCGAGTGGATATTGATTAGTTCTAGTCGCGGGCGCTGGAGTTCCCACAGCTGTGCTCTCCTTTTAATTCGCAATTAATCAGTTAATTAGTTCATTCTTAAGTTAAACAATCAAGTGAAACAAGGGGTGGCTACCTAAGAGCCCAGTTAACTACAATTCAACACTTCTGAGTCAAACACTGTTAAACCGTCTCTGTGGTTCGACTCCGGTACTTCCGGATTATTGTGCTACACTGATTAGTAGTCCTACGCTTGGGACGTGTTTTGAGTCTTAATTTCTATACACCTGGTTGGTCAAGCATTTTTGGGTGCTTATTGAAAAGTGTTGTTTTAATTGTTTGGACATCAAAATTATTACCGGTACTTTATAAGTGCCGTAAAAAGCGCCGTATTTTATTACCGGCACTTTTTTTAGTGCCGTATTTTATTCCCAACACTGGCATAGACTATACTTTTTACTTTTGCCGTAAAAGTGCCGCTAATAGCTTTAGTGCCGCTTTTACTACTATTAGTGGCATTTTTTGACCGCCACAAAAGGCAATATTTGGCGTAGTGATACTTTCGGCGACAAGCCTTTGTTGCTGTCACCGAAAGTATACCAATGGTGACACGACAAGCCAGAATTTTGTTGAAGGATTAATTAGCAATGGCGATTTCGGTGACAAGCCGTTTTTTTTTTTTTTTTGCTATCTCCAAAAGTTAGGAATTAACCAAGGGCTTGTAGCTTAGCGGTTATCTCCTAGGTTCTCCCACAAGGGAGACTAGGGTTCGAGCCTCAGCAGAGACGTTTGGGGTTTAGGGCTATGGATAGCCTCTAAACTCCCCTCAGGACTAACTCACTAGCTCCCTTGCTAATTCCTCACTGATGTATATCGAATGGCAAAAGATAGGAATTTAGGCGCCAAAACAACAATTTCTTGACGCACTAATAAAATGAGTGATATGCTCCAAGAGAATGTGCATATATATATGGTATTTTCATGTAAAAAAATTCCAAGTGCATAATTTGCATGACCGACATATTTAGACAAAATTATTATTTTTTTTCCCTCTTAAAGTGCCTGCAAATTATGTTCCAGTAAATTAACCATTAAAGATTATTGTAAAAAAAATTCAATTGCGTTTTTAGAAATTAGATTTTGAGGTGAACATATTACATTATCCACAATGTGCTCTAAAAATAGCTCCTAGGTAAGGCTCCTAATATTTACCAAGCCATTTGCTCAATTGTGGTCTTCAATGGGCTCTCCATACAAACTCCCATGGGTGGCTCCTAAGCATGGCTCCTACCGCGTTAGTTAAATTTAGGTAGCATTGTAGCTAGCTTCAAGTGGAACCCAAAATCTTTTGACTTATCAATTTTAATTTTATGGGTTCCACACTTTTTAAATTATTTTTTTCGCAAAATATAGAATGCTCTTGCTAGTCCATTGAGTGCTCGTATCCTCTCTAAGGAAAATTGTAAGGGAAAAAAAAAAGCAAACACAAATTGAAAAAATTGTAAGAAAAAAAATTATGAATTGCGAAGTAGTCGAAAGACATCAATTTATTTTTTTAAAGACACATTTGAACATTTATTATTTGGTTAAAAAACCCAACAAATTTTTTGGATTAAAAAATTTAAATATTTTTATTGGTCAATACATGCACATGTGAAGTGGTAGCCTGGTGGTTAAGTGTGTGGGTACTCAAGCAAATCGTCGCAGGTTCCAATCCCAGCGGAAGCAACCTTACAACAAATAAGAAGTATCCAAGGAGTACTCTGAGAGTGACACCACCGAGGAATTGATTTTTCTGCCATGTCAGCGTTCATTTTTTGGCGACAATATTGTAGCTAATGGGTCCTCTTTTGGCGACAAGCTTGTCGCCGAAAGCATCTTTGGCTGTAAGCGTCTTTCCGCGACAAGCTCATTAACTTGTGGCCGTCGACTTTTTGTGACACGGATTTGGTGACTATAGTAGCTCGTGTGGCCGAAGAGTATAGGCGATAAAATCCCATCTTTGGGTGACTTTTTTGGGTGTAGCCAAATGTGTTTTTTCTTGTAGTGTATTGGTTTAGGATGCCTAATTAAAATTCTCATAGATAATATAAAGAATAGTGAATAACGGTAAAGAATTTTTTTGCAAAGATAATACTCCACCGCCAAATATATATTCTATGGCAGATCATTTAATATAACAATAGTGAATAAGAAATACTTCCCTGTTCAAATGCTTGCATCTCAAAAAACTTTTCTGAGTTGAAACACCTCTCTATGTTGAGTTTTCAAATTCCAATTAAGTATAATAAAATAAAGGCTTATCCACTAGTTCAGTCCTTATAATTATAGTTAGGTTTCCAATTTCGTCCTTATAGTTATATGTCAGTTTCAATTTAGCTCTTACATTTTAAATGTTTTAATGTCGTCCTTAAGGTTTAGTTCCTATTTTTGACTTTGAATTTTTTCCAATTACAAAGCGGTCCTTCAAGTATATGATTATATATTGTACCTCTAAGGTTTATTAAGTTTTTAGATATTTTAAAGTTATTTTTGTTTTTGATTGGTTTAAATTCTACTTAGTAAATCTAATTTTTCTTGATATATTTGCAATAGTAGATTTATTATGGCTATTCCAAGTATGGCTTCTTCAGGTTTATTTTAAGATAAATATATTTCCTTTTCTTTTTCTTTATATATTAGTATGTAGAGGTATTGATTTCCTTTGTCGAATAAGAAATAGTATGTAGAACATATTCCTTATTTCCATGAATTTTTTTTGCTTAAGAGTCCTTTGAAAGTATCTTTTTGTTCAATTATGATTTGCAGAAAAAGGCTATTATTTAAACTACTTGAATGTGATTCCTCAATATATCTTATGCCCTTAACTATTATTTATGTGGTGGTAAAGTTGGAAACTAGACTCCGATAGCATAAGGGAACCTAATATAAGATTGTTTAAGAATTTTAGTGGGCTTTTATACCATTTGATAAAAAAAATTGTCCTTGTAATTGTAAATTGTAATTTGGCAGATTTTTGCAGAGGATTTAATCTACACAGGTTGAATAATTCAAGGACTAAATCGGCTCAAATATAATTTTGTGGATGAAATTGAAACTTGAGTAATTTTTTGAGGACTAAATCGACTTGGTTACAACTTTGAAGACCAAATTAAAATTCATCTATAATTATAAAGACTAAAATAGTAGATAACGAAAAATACAATTACCGCTTGAGGCCTATTTTGGCCTAAGTAGTAAAACAAGATTTTTGCTTTTTGCTTTTTCCAACTAAAAAGCCAAAAGCAAAGAGTGTAATGGTTTGGTTACTTTTTGGTTATTGGTAAAATGTAGTATGACGGGCTTGATATTGGTAGGGCATGTTGAGCCGGAAAAGTTGACCCAAAATAAGTTGCTTTTGAAGCCAAAACACATGACTTTTTTATGCTGAAAAAAGCAAAAATCTTGCTTTACTACTTAGGCCAAAATAGGCCTCAACTTGCAATTTGCAAATAAGATAAACAATTAAAGTCTGATATGATAGGCAGTAAAAATGAGCACAATTGACTCGGTTGACTTTATAGTGAAAAGTTGAACTTTACCGCCTGGAGCCGAAAAATGGTCTCTGGCAGGTCCCAGGTCTTCGACGGTAGGGTTTACATGTTGAAAATATGTTTTTGAAGTCCAAGAGGTATTTTGGTAAAAGTTGGGAAAAATTGGTTTTGGGAGTTCGGATAACTGTCAGCGGGCTCTGGGGAGCTTCCGGATCAAATCCGTAGGCTAAATTGACCCTGGGAGTAACACGGGTATTTTGGTAATTTGGGGGTGGAGTTGACCCTGGTATTGACGCATGGGTATTTTGGTAATTTTGACATGGAGTTAACCTTGGGGATGACTCAGGGATTTTTGGTAATTTTGGGAATAAGCTGATTGTGGATCTGGAACAAAGTTAGGATAGACCCTACGACTCCTTAGCATGCATGACATTATCTGAAAATGCACACAAAATACAGTATGAATGATATGGTAGATAAGCCAAAGTCTGGCTTCTTTGAGCACTCAGACAGCATAACTGGGTGCCCTAGGGCAGATATGCGATAGGGGCACGAAATAGTTGTCATAATATGATAGTATCGTGTTTAGTGAAAATATTGCTCTTGTTGTGATCGAACCCTCGTCGGGCAGCCTACGTATCCCACACTTAGGGTTGGGGGAATTAGGTCACTCCAGTAAATACGCGAATTTGGTTCGCGCCCGCGAGGGATTGGTTTCACTATCACTACACAGGATTGCCGTTAAGCGCTGAGGTGTTCGTTGCAGCACACTTTCGAATGTTTTTAGAGTCACCACTTGGTTTAGGCTAAACCAAGAAAAAGCCCTTTTATTAGAGATTCACAGTTCGGGAAACACGGGTACGGTGAGGGGAAGATGTTAGGCACCCCTTCTCCACCTAGCCACAAAGACTAGCCTGTACTTGTTTGACATAAAATGGTTTCAACACATCAGAGGTCTTCAAGTTCTGCTTGTTTTATACCCTTTAACAAATGTAAGTGATGAAAGCAATAAAACTATCACGCATGAGGACAAAGGAATAGGAGCATGATATTGCACACACACAAAAGCCTACTGTACCAGCAATTAATCTGTCGGCCGTCCAATTGATTTGGCGGCCGACAGACTAGGCTGTCTAATGTACTGGCCGGTACATCGATTAACCGACTGATGTTCTTCCCGGTGCCCGGAAACTTTACGAAATGGAAACCAACATGCCAAAATTAAACACAATAATCAAGAAGTTTAAGAATTAACTGACTCACAAGGTGTTGTAACCTTCGTATATCACTCCCTCAGTGACCGAATTGCTTGATTTTTCTTACTTTATTGCGGATTGTTCGCGGGACCTTGAAACCTTTGTTCGGATTTGGGGGTTTTCGACTGGGTTGATTTGGCCTCTTTGGATTAGAGGGCTTTTGAAGAAAGGGATGTGGGGAGCGTTTTACACAGAGTTTTGGGTTGTGGGGGTGATGAATTGTGTGTTTATTTTGAAGAGCAATGACGCCTATATATAGGGCTTAGCACGGGAGAGTCCCAATCCGATCATGAGACGAATTGGGCCGTTTGATTAACTTTGAACTCTATCTCATAGAGTCTGCAACTTAATTGTTAAGCTAACACACGGTTATCCGATCACTGGGAAGAATTTCAGTCCCGATCTGTCTCTGCAACGAAAGCTTCTGGAATAAGCTGATTTGTCGGCCGACCAAATGATTTGCCTGCCTGTGGATGCATCTGGCTACAAATAGTGGATTTCGGTCAGAAGACCGGGTTTCTGGCGGTTTGCAAATGGATGTGCCGACCGGTGAATTTAAGTGTCAGCCAGTATTTCAACTGTGTTACGGAGGTTTTGGGTCTTGACCGCCAAATCCTTACAAGAGTTATGAGATCCATGTGAACTTTCCCAAAGCATTTAGATGCACTATTCCACTAGGTTGGCGTCTCTACGAGATGGCTTCACTGCACTTTTTGTTAATTCACTATACGCCTCCACGAGGCGGTTTCACTGCACTATTGGTTGATCCACTGTACGCCTCTACGAGGCGGTTTGTCCACTGCACTATTGATTGATCCACTGTACGCCTTCACACGGCGGTTTGTTTACCGTACGCCTTCACAAGGCGGTTTGTCTACTGTACGCCTCTACGAGACTGTTTGGGTTATTTGCGCTATCTGCGAAGCGGCTTGTCTACTGGACACCTCCACAAGATGGTTTGGGCTATTTGCGCTATCTGCCAAGCGACTTGTCTACTGGACGCCTCCATGAGACGGTTTGATTTTGTTTGCTCTATCTGCGAAGTGATTTGTCTACTGGACGCCTCCACGAGACGGTTTGGTTTTGTTTGCGCTATCTACGAAGCGACTTGTCTACTAGACGCCTCCACAAGACGGTTTGGTTTTGTTTGTCCTATCAGCAGAGCGACTTTCTTTTCCTGTTGAGGCGTTCAGATACGTGTACAAACGCGAGCCTGTTTAAGCAACACTATGGCACATGGTCTTTTCAAGACGCTTGGCCAAAATCACTTGTGGCACGTGGTCTCCTACGAGACGTGTGGCCGAAAGATAATAACCTGCACAGGATGACACTAGACACAGATATTTGCACATGATGATATGCTGATGTTATACAACTAATGAGACTCCCTAAAGCATGAGTGTATGCAAAACCCATGAGTGTGTGAGTGCAACATGATGTTTTCAACCTTTGGACGCAACGCGTCGCTTTGAGAACAGAGTGCGCACGGAGGGTCTTTGATAGGATTAGGTGCGCACGAAGCGGCTTTTGGTAATGAGCACAGGGTTTGAGAGTGCGCATGGGGTGGCTTTACTACTGAAGTTATGAGTGCGCACAGAGCGGTTTTGACACTAAGTTGCGAGTGCGCGAGGAGTGGCTTTGATGCTGAAGTTGTGAGTGCGCACGGAGCGGCTTGCTAAGAATAGGGCTTGTTGGAAATAAACATGGAGTCGTTGATCTACTTGAGTGAGTGCGCACGGAGCGACTTTAATCGGATGGAGGGCTCGCAGGAAATAAACACGGAGCCATCGATAGAGCTAAAGTTGTGAATGCGCACGGGGTGGCTAGGACATTGAAATTGAGAGCGCGCACGGAGCAACTTTGACTTCTGAAATATTCGATACTGGGCTCGCAATAAACACGGAGCCATTGATCTATTTAAGTGAGTGCGCATGGAGCGGCTTTAATTTGATGGAGGGCCCGCTGAAGATGAACACGGGGCCATTGACCAGCTTGAAGGTGCGCCCTGGAGCGGCGTCGGATAGTTCATAGGAGTGCGCACCGGGGCGGCTTTGTTTTGTCACTAGAATCGTTGGAGCTGCTGATATAGTTAACTGTCCTGACAACACGGAGTAGTCTCGAATCCCCCGACATTTGGGGGTAGAACACTACACGGTAGGTTAACCCTATGCGGGATAGGGCAGAGCCATTTAACCCTATGCAGGATAGGGCAGAGCCATTCACCTTTCATTGTCATCCCTACTTTGCTCGGAGGACGCTTGTATACTGCAACAAATCCTTTGGAACAAAACATTTGTCGGGCGGCACATTGATTTGCCGGCCGGTACTCCCATACTGCTTCGTGAATTTTGAAAAAATGATATACTGGCCGGCTTATTGTCTTGGCGGTCAATGTAATCGAAACACCTCTACGCTCAGAGCGGTTCATTTAAACTCTCATTGTGTGGCCAAGAGATCAATTCATATGCCGTCTAAAGAAAGGGTATGCGACGTCGTTTGCAACACTAATTCGTCGGCCCGCTAAATAGATCAACTGGCCGCTATATCACCCAACATTCCCAGAAATTGATTGATACTCCAGGGCTTCATTCTTTCAGCCTTCACTCCTCATTCAAATCCTCCTCTCTCTCATTCTCCCGTGAAACGTCTTCCCTCAATACACCCCTTCGCCGTCAATTGTTGTCGCCGGTCTGATCATAGAAGATCAAAACTCTCAATCTCCGTCGCCTGATATCCCTCTCTCTTCCCCGTTGCTTCCCGAAATCCCTTACAATTCCGTCTCTACATCTTCTAACCCTAACTCTACTCCTCCACCGATCACCGTCCCGCCTCTACACCGGTTGCGTCTTCCCCTCATACTTCCCCAACGTCCCTGTGGTGATACCAACGACGGCCCCGCTATCCTTCTTCACACATTGTCGTGATGGCGTCTTCTTCTACTCCGGCCTCTGAGGCCATGGCTGTTGAACACTTGGTTCGTACCGAGCCTATTTCCACCGATGCCGGTGCACTTCTGGTGCGGGAGCGATACTCAGTTTCCAACCGAGGTTGATCCTAATTTCTTTGATGGGGTTGAGGCTGAACTTGAGGAAGGTGCCGTCTCGCCCGACTTCAACCGCCATACATATGCCCTTAAGATTCACATTATGGGTAGTGGAGGTACTATGAAATATCGAGTGCAACCTACTAATCAACCGCTGGAGGTGGTTCATCGTGAACCCTGGAGCCACCTGGACATCACCAACACGGTATTTCTTCTCTAAGCACACCTCTTTGTTTGAATTCGGGGATGCCCCTTGCATGATTTACTTCCCCCTTTGCATGATGTAAACTGCCCTTGTTTTGATTATCGTATTTTTCTCAATTGCCAGCAAGACAGGAATTTCCAGCAATAGGGGAGTGGGCCACAGGTTCACAAGTGGTGGCTGAAGCTTCCCGATGCCGTTAAGGTTTTGGTTAGGCCTGTTGGTTTTGAACCGTTCATTGAGAGCCTAGACTTGCTAAAAGCCGATTGGAACTTGACTACTGCTGTGGTAGAGAGGTGGTGGGATACCACCGATTCTTTCCATCTTCCTCAGGTTGGGGCGATGACGATTACCCCGGGTGACTTTACTATGTTGACTAGGTTGCGGGTTGGTGGTGATCCTCTTCCTATAGACCCTCGGTTACACTGGAGGAGGGAGGCATTGTTGGAGTTGCTAGGCAGGGAGCCTCGCTGGTGGGAAGGCTTCTTGAGTATACTTGGTTGGAGGAGCACCACTGCAGGGAGGGTGTGCTCGATATCTCCTTTCTTCTATATCTCCTTGCACAGACTTTGTTTGCGAACAAGGAGAACACTGTGCACGTGCAACACTTGGCTGCCTTAGTCGACTTGGAGGGGGCAGCTCGTTATAACTGGGGAGGAGCCGGCTTAGCCACTTTGTACGGGCAGCTGAGCGCCTGTTCTCGCGAAGTTAGCCATGCACATGGTGGGTACCACCGGGTGATAGAGGTACACTCTTTGCTTCCCCCTTTCAATACACTTGTTTGCGTTGTTGCACTTCCCCTTTTCATATGCTTGCTTGTTTACCCTGCAACTTTGGGTTTTTGAGCACCTTCCCTCTCTCTTTGCGGGGTCCAAGTTTAGGGATGCGGCTGTCATGCTGTCATACGGAGCTTGCATTGGTTGAAGAAACGACGTAATGCTCGGCGGGATCCTCCCGACTTGGTAGGCTTTAGGAGGATGTTGGCGGCTTTAGAGCCCACTGAGGTATACCCTTTCACTATTTTCACATCTACTTTTAGCCACATGTCTTGTGATTCTGAGCTTACATGCTTCCTTTTCACGGGTTCAGTTCCGTCCCTGGGCCAACCTTGGCCCTGATGTCCAAGATGAGTGGAAGAACTCCTTGCAACTTGACTGTCAGAGGGTGCTCCTGGAAGGCCCTTTTGACAAAATGTGGTACTTGGGTGAGTGGGTGGTTAGCCAGTTCTTGGACCGAGAGTTTGCGGTGGAGATTATCCCTCTCGCTCTACCGGCATCAATGAGGTGAGCTTCTACTTTGAAGAAGGAGGCTTTGGATGAGGCCTTGCAAAGTCGCCCGGCATCGTTAGTTTGGAGGGCGGGGAGTTACGGTGACTACCGCTCTTCTTTCTTGGTGTCGCACCCCGGCGAGCCCAGAGTTGCTCCTAGTGTTGGACGTATCCTGTTCCGTCTCCCTGCTACCTGGCCTCCAATTCCTACCGCTGTTGCCTTTCACTGAGCTAACGGTGAAGAAAGGCATCTTCCTTTGACCCACTGTGCTACCCAGCTTTACACTCTCCCTCCCGAGGTCCGGGAGGTTCATTTCCCTTTTGCTCTTTACTTTCCACGTCCAGTTTTGCTCCACTTGCATTATTGAACATCTCCCTTGTACTGTTTTGCAGGTGCCGGTGGACTATCTCCAGCTTTGGATGGATAGCCACCAAGATGCTCAGGCTCTGGTTCGTAGGCTCCAGAGTCGGATTGATGTGGTATGAAACTTTTCCCTCTTCTCCTTCCCCTTCTATTTGCATCTATTCCTTGTTTGCTCAAAAACTCTTCCTGTTATCAGTTGGAGGCCGGACAGGGGCCTGCTAAGGGAGACATTCCAGTGGATCCTCCTATTGGTGCTGTGGATGAGGAGTGGAGTTGACACGGGAGAGAGCGGCAAGATCCATGTTGACATGCCTCGTGTTCAGACTGCCGGCAAGAGGCCGTGGATAGGATAGCCCTAGTCTTTTTCTTTCCCCTGCATGTCAGCACATGTTTTGTATATATTTGAAACTTCCACAACACCAAACATGATGGATATGATTTTGTTTTGGACAAATGGTTTTTGCATGCTTTTGGTACCCTCAATGCTATGGGGGGTCTTATAGTATTAAAGTAGCTGTTTAGACTTGCTTTCTCTACTTGTGTCTGGTGTCGGGTTTCACCCGTGGCTTAGCGATGTTACAGCAAGGTGTTGTTTAGTGGAAACTAGAACTGAAGGGCCGGCCGACACATTCATTTCTCGGACGATGAATCAAAATGATTCCTGTTGTTTGAAAATCTTTGTTCACCGTTCAACAGATGGGTTTGTGGCCATTAAATGCATTCAACGACCGGAACTTCTATTTTCGTTTCCTTACTTCGGATTTTATCCCTTGTCATACTGATGCCCCCTTTGTTTTAATCTTCTAGCCCAAAAGATGCGGGTTTCAATTTTGAACGAAAGTTTTACTTGTGATTGTGTTTAATCATTTTGCTAAAAGCGCGCTTCTCACTTGCGAACATCTCCTCCAATTTTGATTCACTTTATCATTTTGACACAAAGTTGCCACACTCCCCATGTCCTTTCACATTCCCCGTTTATAGGCCGGATCTCAAGTGATATTGCCTACGTATCCCTCTTTGGGGAATGAGGCCATGACGTAGTTCCTACATTCCCATTGTTTTCTTCTTTTCTTTCTCCTCCCTTTCTCTTTTTTTTTTTTTACATTAACTTTTGCCTAGGCTGTCCAATGGGGGCGGAGTTCCTAGTGAGCCCCTTCATGCTCTTCTTTTTTTCCTTTCCTCTTCTCCTAGCCAGGCTGCCCAATGGGGGCAGAGTCCCTAGCTTCCCTTTACTTTTTATTTGTTTTTTCCCTGTCCTCTTCTCCTAGCCAAGTTGCCCAATAGGGGCAGAGTCCCTAGCTTCCCTTTACTTTCCACTTAGCCAGGTTGCCCAATGGGAGCGGAGTCCCTAGCTTTTCTTCACCACTCTTTTCTCTTTCCCTTTTTGGCAACTTTGCGTCTCTTTTGATAAGTGGACCGCTAGAGGGTCAAATTTTGCAAATAATAATGCGCTCTTTTCAATTTGATTTAGCAAAAATCATCTAAAGCACTTAATTTTTAGAAAAACCCACATCTTTAGTTAGATAAACAAATTGCTTTTATTAAGGGGGGAACACAACAACATTAACGAGATATAACTCCAAAGCAAAACATGCAACTAAATTAGATCCTACTTGTGCCCTAACATGGGCTTTGAAAGCAAATCTAACAACTACAAAACTTTAAACACGACTCATGGCATCTCGGGACCGGCATCTTCAAATCCATCATCTTCTTTGGTTTCACACTCTTCTTCACCCTCATCTTTGCCAAACATCTCCCGTAGATTAAACTGAGTAAACACGTGTAGACACCCCAATTTTGATAACTCGTGCATCCCCGATGATGAGGAGAACACTCGAAATATACTTCGAAACGATCCCTCGGGTCAAACAAGTCAAAAGGGTCAAAAGTAAGCTTGCATGAACCGTACGGCCTTCCCTCCCAAACCGTACGGCCCAAAATCCCAAACCTCTACCCTTTCCACCGTGCGGCATGATCATTTACACCATGCAGTGCACCTATGGACACCGTACTGATATTCCAACCTAGAGGGGGGTGAATAGGTTCGGATCCTGTAGTACACAACTTTTCTTTTGCAAGTAGATGCATTAGTAAATCAAACGGATAATTAAAATAACAAAGTACTGAAAACCAATAAGAGATGAGACAGAGGATTTTTATAGTGGTTCGGCTAATTGCTTAGTCCACTCTTCAATGATGTTCTTCGTGAACACTCACCGGTATCCACTATGTTCTCAGTACTTACACCTGGGTTGGATTTCACAAGGGCCAACACCCCTTTACAACAACCCCATTGGTACACGCAGACCAGACAACAAACTTCTCACACTGATACACGCAGACCAGTTTACAAAACTCACAACACCGATACACGCAGACCAGTTTGCAATACTAGCCAAACTCTACCCAGAACATATTGGAACAAAATCCTAACTGACAACACAATGAATTGGGTTCCCTCTCTCACAAGGTGGGTTTATGTGGTGTGATTCAATCCCTCTAAGTAAGGGTGAATTTACAAGTGTAGGCTCACACACAGAGAATATAGAAATCTACAATGAAGAACTTTCTCAAGTCTGGAGAAGATAATCTAAAAGTGAATTTCAGACTTGTATTCTCTTTGTATTTTTTCACGATTGAATCTCTTGAAGCTTGATTGATTCTCTTGTGATGAAGTCTTGTCTTTTAAAAAGCCAAGAGTAAATCCTACAAAGTCTTCACAAGGCAGCTTCAACGTTCACTGCATTTACTCCAGTGCATTCTTTCGGCTCAACGGCTTTGCTAATGAAAATCTGAAACTCAAAATTAATAAGGCATACACAAATTCAAATAGATATCGATTTCTCGAGTAAAAAAACATAGCTTGATATATTCTCATTAATTGAGAATCTCTTTTCCAGATATCAAATCTTTGGATATGGCTATTTCAAATCCCCTGCAATTTTCAAATTGAATGAGGGAAATAATAAATCCAAATCTAGAATATGATTTGTGTGGAGGGTAGATTTCTCGTATCTTGATTGTGCCTCCAAACCTACAAAATAAGGAACAGTTAGAGCACCTTTGCCCTTGATGGCAAAGGCCCTCCGATGCTTAAGTTAGTAATGGGATCTACTAATTAAGCCAAAGTCAATGCATATAACAATGAGTTATAGCGTACCTTTTACCGTAGCCATAATGCATGTATTTATAGGTATAGGTTAACTTGTCGATCAAGGGTCCGCGTTGCCCCAGTTTCCTTACCACGTTAGGAAACCCTTCCTAATAGGACTCATCCTATTAGGTACGGGGGTACTATCGTAATGATCTTCTATGGCCAATGTGACTCCTTTCCATATAGGGCCTCCTCCCATATGTTTGTGCAATATGATTCCCAATAGGATTCCTCATTCCTTATCCGATATGGAATGTTTACGTCATTCCCTTGAATCACGGGATACGCATCGTATCACGTAAGAAAGTATTCCAGACCATTCCAGAATGCCCTGCTGTTCTGCTAGGTCAATAGCGGTGTAGCCGTGCTGTCACGTAGGACGGCTGCACTATTACTGGTCGGTAGATCCTATGACCGAGATATCCGTAGCTGGGCCTGATCTTGCACCTTATCGTGGTGCCATGGTGGATTATTTATCGTGTGTCTGGCCCTACTCGTGGCCTCTATAGCTCGGCTCCCCTGTAGGGTACACCGACTCCGTATGGCCGAGCTAGGGCATTGTAGAGGGAGTACAGGTTTTACCCTCTCCAATTGCTCCCCAGCTCTGATCATCACTATTGTAGTGATGTTCAGAGCTCGTACCGGGCTTACTTGTGATTGGTTGGGCCTGTCACTTAGGCCTGACCCTTCACATGGCCTCTCCCCTTACGTGGGGGGGCACAAATGCTTTTGCATTTAATGCGATGTGATTCAAGCTGTATAAGTGATAAGACCAAAGGACGGTTCAGTGCGATATCCCCCCGTTGTCCTCGTTTCTAGTGCAGCGTCATCTGTACACCGTTTTAAGACAAATAAAACCTTCCATCTTTCCCCCCATTCCTATTTACATTCCAGAGAGAAAGAGAGAATAGAACGAAGCCCTCTTTCCTCCATTTTCGTAGCAGTCAAGCTCCACGCAAGTTTCCATCTCATTCTCCGTCGTCGGAAAACCTCTACTAGGCATACCCGCGTCGTCTGTAAGTCCCCGATTTTCTTCCGTCATTACTTTCCTTCTATCCCTCTCACTTAGGGTTTTACCGCCATGGGTAAACTTCTAGAGCTCGTAAACTCCTCTGAAAAAATGGAGAAATTCCGGCGGGATTTCAATATTCCCGCTGGTGTCCAACTTAGTGTTCCAGGCCCCAACACTTTACCTGATTTTGATCAAACCGACGAGAAAATCCATATTCCCATTATCTTCATCACTGAGTGTGGCCTGAAATTTCCCTTGGACCCGTTTCTTTGTGAGGTCAATGAGAGATGTAGGTTAGATTTGATGCAAATGTGCCCGAACTTCATTCGGGTCGTCCTGGGCGTGGTTGCCCTAAATAGAGTCATCAATTTTTCACTGGGATGGTTCGACATCTTTAGGCTATACTCCGTCGTCCCCACCATCGACGGTTCATACTACCTCAAGGCGAGGAAGAAAGAGCAACAGTTAATCACCGATCTCCCCAACCCTGCAAGGGGGAAGCAAAACGACTTCCTCGTGGTGACTGGGGACTGGATGCCCAAAACTCCAGAGGGCATCCCCCATCCCCTGGAAGGTTCCAGTGGTCGGCTCAGGACCACGTCAATCTTTACCCCTGCTTCCCTGATTTGTGCACCTATGTTTTATCTGTTCATGTGTTTACCTGTACTAATCGATTCTCCCATTGTCTTGCAGCTTCCAACCTAAGCGAAGGTTATTGGCTTGACCATAGCCAACTACACCGAGACAACCTTGCAGCTGCCCTCTTGTTCGACGGTTTCGAACCGTTCCAGTTGGGCTCGGTCGCGCTGCACACGTGCTGCTTGGTTACACTCCCACATACTGGGGTGGTATTAGAAGGGGAGGTGACGCTCGCACTCGCCATCCTTGACCCCCTGCTCTACCCGTACTGCTTCCCAGCGCTCCTGCCGAACTCGGCCGTCACATGGTTAGAAGCAGGAATCCCTTTAGAGGAGGTGGCACAACCCGTCCAAGAAACACCAGGGCTAATACGTCTCAACATGTGACCATATTGCCTCACGAGAAGAAATCCTTACCGCGATACCCATCTTAACCAGGGGTTCAGAACCGAGCACATCCTAAAGGGATTCGGTAGAAGACCTCGAGTAGCAGGTAGATGACTACCACAGCTCGTCTTCATCCGGCGGTTATTCTCCTTCTCCCCTGGCATCTCTCGCCGTTAACATGCCAGAGTAGCCGATCAACCTCCTCAGCATCCTTGACCTAGGTATTGCCACTACTGACATGCCTCCACCTTCCCCAGGGCTCGGCCCCGTCGCCACTTCTCCTGCCTCTAATGTGATATACCTCACTGGGAGGCAAGACGAGAAGAGGCCCCTAGAGGAGGGTTCCTCTCCTTCCCAGCAGCCGCCTTCCAGTAGGCAACGCACTGAGCCGGTAACCTCCCGTCGCTCTACCCGCAGCTCGGCCCCCACAGTTTGGGCTCCGGTGCTTGCTCGCCTAGATGGGGCCTTGCTTTCCAGGGAGGATAGTGTTAGCTCCCCTGAAAATGCTTTTGCTGCCGCACAACCAGTGCTGCTCCCCACTGATGTGGAGAAGGAGAAAGGGAGCTCTTACGACAAACTCCTGAAGACCGGCCTTCAATCAAACATCAAGGTAATTTTGTTTCTCCTACCTTCTCCCTGTCGTCCATTTTCCCCTTTGCATACATATAATACGTGCCTTACCGTTCGTGTAGGCGATGCAGAAGATGTTCATTGGTCTCGAGCGAGCTCGGGACCACGAAAAGGAGATGAAGAAAGAAATAGCCGCCCTCCAGAAGAGGGCAGAGAAAGCCGAGAAGGATAGTGCCTATCACGCCCAAATACGGAGGGATGCTAACAAGGATAACGGCGAGCTGAAGGCCGAGCTAGATGCCGTGAAGAAGAAGGCAGAAGAAACCAAGCTGGGATTGCGACAAGAATAGGAGCAGACCAGGGCGGCAGCAGAAGATGCTCACGACAGGGGTGTTCATGAGGCAACGACGAGTTACGTGGGTCAAATGTCGTTGGTGAAGAGCATGATATGGGGTGCTGCCTGGGAAAAATGCCTTGCCGTGCTGGGAGTTCCTCAGGACTCCCCCCACTGGGTGAACAGGCACATTCCTGGCCACCTGCCAACTGTCCAGCAGCCCAGCCTAACTCCGCCCGTCAATTCGGAGCTCACTCCTACCAATGCTACCCCAGGAGCTGATGCCAACAAGTCCTTGGAGGATAATGTCGTTGAGAAAGATGGCGCGAGTGACCCGGAAGTCATGGATGAGCCACACTCGGACCAACATGTCCTCCCAGAAAACGTGCAGGATCCATGACTTTCCTCAAATTGCCCTGCATGGCATAATGTGGCCGCTCGTGGCCTTGTAATCCCTGGAAACACTTTTAGCTATTTTTGTTTGTCATGGATACTTCTCGTACGGCCCCTGGTGGCTTTTTAATTCAGTTGTTTACATTTTGTTCGTACACACTGCGTGGTTTTGTCATCTAAGTATATTCGTACTTAAGCAATTTGCTTGTTGAATTCAAAACTGGGTAAATTGTCCTTTCTTCGCAGGAGAACTTTGCAGCTAAGCAATTATGCATGTGCTACCGAGTTATTCATACTGAGGTAGAATCAACCAAGTATTCGTTTGGTATTAAGCATATTCGTGCTTGAGCCAGGCAAATATTCGTTTGCAATTAAGTATATTCGTACTTAAAAACAAAACCCACCAATTACTCGTTTGGTACTAAGCATATTCGTGTTTAAAAAACATATTGCAATCTTCGTTTGCAATTACCTAAGTATTCTCGTACTTAGGAAAAAACTAACCAATTGCTCGTTTTGGTGTTAAGCATATTGCAATTTTCATTTGCATGCCGTCAAAACTTATGGGTGTCGACGCGGCATATACGTACTGCTCCTCAATATGGGTGGAGCATCTTCGTGCTCATCCAAATTTTCAAAACACAACAAACATAGATGAACGCAAAAGTGAGATTGTAGTCATAATCCGATCAGAAAATAAACTTGAAATAGTTGTGTCAATAAATTCGGAGAACAAAACTTAGGGTACCTTCTCGTGGGGCCCTATTTATTTCATAAAAGAAAGCAAAAACGAGAAAAGGTTGTGACTATATCCGTAATCACCACTTGCTATTGATAAAACTTACGGAGGTTTTGCACATTCCATGGTCGTGGAACTGCATAGCCATCCAGGTCGGCCAATCTGTATGCCCCTATTCCAGCAATACCAGTAATCTTGTACGGCCCCTCCCAGTTCGGCCCAAGCTTTCCATCAGAAGACACTTTGGTGTTGGCCAATACCTTCCGCAGGACTAGATCTCCCACCTTGAATTCTCTGGGTTGGACTTTCTTGTTGTAGCTTCTCCTCAACTGTTCTTGGTAAGCCGCCAAGGTTATCAGTGCCCGTTCCCTCTTCTCCTCTGCCAGGTCAAGCTGCTCGGCTAGGGCTTGATCGTTGCCCCCTGACTCAACCAAAACAGTGCGGTTGGTCGGTAGACCTATCTCCAACGGGATCACTGCCTCCGTACCATAAGCCAGGGAATAAGGAGTCTCTCCCATAGACCTCCTTGGCGTAGTCCTGTAGGCCCAAAGTACTATGGGGAGCTCGTCGGGCCATTTTCCCTTCTTGCCCTCCAGCCTTTTTTTCAGGCCCTTTAAGATTGACTTGTGGGAAGCTTCTGCTTGACCATTGCTTTGGGGGTAAGCCTGAGTGGAATAGTAGTTTCGGATGCCATACTGTGCACAGAAAGCCTTGAACTTGTTTCCAAACTGTGACCCATTATCCGAAATAATGGAGTAAGGAACTCCAAACCTCGTAATGATTTTATTCCAAACAAATGTTTCCACCATGGCTTCCGTGATTTTTGCCAAAGCCTCGCCCTCAATCCACTTAGTAAAGTAGTCAGTGCCAATTAAGAGAAATTTTCGTTTCCTTGTTGCCATGGGGAGAGGACCCACGATATCCAATCCCCATTGGGCAAACGGCCACGGACTAGTAAGTGGTAAGAGGTCTTCTGCTGGTGCTCGAATGAAAGGTGAGTACCTTTGTCATTTTTCACACTTTTTGACAAACAGCTTGGCATCCTCCTGCATGTAGGGCCACCAATATCCTTGCGAGATTGCTCGGTGGGCTATGGACCGTGCTCCAGTATGACCACCGCATGTCCCAGCATGTATCTCGTGTAGAAACTTTTCTACCAAGGCAGGGTGTACACATAACAAATAAGGGCCAAAATAGGATTTTCTATAAAGCTTACCTTCTAGGGAGAGCCAAAATCTGGCCGTCTTGACCTTTATCTTGTGTGCCTCCCTCTTATCCTCCGGTAGTGTACCATCTTTTAAATAAGCAACAACTGGGTCCATTCAGCTCGGCCCTAGGTCAGTCTCCATCACCAATTCTACCGATCTACCAATGCTCGGTTCGCCGAGGTACTCCACAACCACCGACCTTCTGAATTTCGTTTGCACTGCTAACCCTAGGCAAGCGAGTGAATCCTCATGGGCGTTCTGGCCCGAGCTGATTTGCTGGATATGGACGACCCCAATTTATCCAACAGGTCCTTGGTTGCTTCCACATAAGCTGCCATCTTTTCACTCCTTGCAGTGTATTCCCTGACAATTGATTTACCACCAACTGAGAGTCACAAAATACCCTCAATTTTTGAATTTTTAGCTCTCGAGCGCTCCCAAGCCCAGCGAGCAAGGCCTCATATTCAGCAACATTATTCGTTGCGCTGAACCCAAATCTTATTGCTTGCTCCAGGACCAACCCTTCAGGGGAGACGAGTACGATACCTGCCCCCGCTCCTTTGTTGCATGACGAG
The DNA here is from genome assembly GCA_036023075.1 of Gaultheria prostrata. Lineage (NCBI taxonomy): Eukaryota > Viridiplantae > Streptophyta > Magnoliopsida > Ericales > Ericaceae > Gaultheria > Gaultheria prostrata. Next base: position 20,846 of record JAXBDA010002135.1, on the reverse strand, counting down.
CCATCAACAAAGAGCCTCGATTCTGTTGGGTCCTGGTTAGCACTTATTGTGGGCATCTCTGGCCCTGACCCCTTCTCGTGAAGTGGAGGTGGTGGTGCCACTCGTGGTGAGAATTCAGCCACAAAGTCTGCCAAGACCTGTCCTTTTATGGCCGTCCTTGGTTGGTAATCTATGCTGTATTGGCTTAGCTCTACGGACCACTTCGAGATCCTCCCAGATAAATCCGCCCTCTGTAGTTTTGCCCTGAGCGGGTATTCAGTGTACACTGTAATTGGATGGGCTAGGAAATAGTGTGGCAGCCTTCTTGAAGATGTTACCAAGGCGTACACCAATTTTTCCAGTGGTAAATACCTTGTCTCTGCGTCCAATAGCACCTTGCTTACAAAGTAGATTGGCGCTTGCTCGGTCTTCCTCTCTCGTAGGAGTGCCGAGCTAACGGCATGCTCAGATACTGATAGGTACAGTATAAGCGTCTCCCCTACGTCCGGGGACGAGAGCAGAGGTGGGGAAGATAAGTACTGTTTTAGCTCTGCAAACGTCTGCTCTTGCTTGGCTCCCCATTGATACCCCTCACGCTTTCTTAACAACTGGAAGAATGGCCTACACCTGTTAGAGGACTTACTAATGAATCGATTCAGTGCCGCTGACATCCCTGTTAACTTCTGGACTTCCTTCGTAGTCCTGGGACTCTCAAGACTCCTTAAGGCGGTGATTTGATCGGGGTTAGCCTCTATCCCTCTCCTCGTTACCAAGTGACCCAAGAACTTCCCAGAGCTGACTCCAAAAGCGCACTTTGAAGCATTCAATTTCAATTTATACCTTCTTAGTATGTCGAAGGTCTTGTTTAGGTCGGCCAAGTGCCCTTGTTTTATCTTGCTCTTTACTACCATGTCATCTATGTAGACCTCGATGGTTTTGCCTAGCTGCTCCTTAAACATGATGGTGGCCAAGCGTTGGTATGTTGCTCATGCGTTCCTTAATCCAAAGGGCATGACTTTGTAACAGTACAAACCCCTCGGGGACATAAAAGAAGTCTCCTCCTGATCGGGCTCATACATGGCTATTTGATGGTATCCTCGGTATGCGTCAAGGAAACTCGTCCGTTCGTAACCTGCCGTTGCGTCCACCAACTGGTACAAGTTTACTGAATTCATTTCCATCCAAATCAATGAGTAGTGTCGTTCCCCCTTCAAGAATAGTTTTGATTATATACGGCCCCGCCCACTTCAGTCAAAATTTTCCACGAGGGTCATCCACCGGGGCTCGAATTTCCTTTACAACCAACAATGAGTTTATATGATTTATATGTTTCTGATTATCCCATATACCAAGGGGACAATGAACATTATTCGTACTTATCCCGTATATCGGGATACAATGAACAATGATTTTATATGATTTTGATTATCCCATATACCAAAGAGACAATGAACATGATTCGTACTTATCCCGTATATCAGGACACAATGAACAATGATTTTATATGTTTCTGATTATCCCATATACCAAGGGGACAATGAACATGATTCGTACTTATCCCGTATATCGGGACACAATGAACAATGATTTTATATGATTTTGATTATCCCATATACCAAGGGGACAATGAATACCAAGGGGACAATGAACATGATTCGTACTTATCCCGTATATATGAACAATGACTTTATATGATTTTGATTATCCCATATACCAAGGGACAATGAACATGATTCGTACTTATCCCGTATATCGGGACACAATGAACAATGACTTTATATGATTTTGATTATCCCATATACCAAGGGACAATGAACATGATTCGTACTTATCCCGTATATCGGGACACAATGAACAATGACTTTATATGATTTTGATTATCCCATATACCAAGGGACAATGAACATGATTCGTACTTATCCCGTATCCCGTACATCGGGACACAATGAACAATGATTTTATATGATTTTGATTATCCCATATACCAAAGGGACAATGAACATGATTCGTACTTATCCCATATATCGGGACACAATGAACAATGACTTTATATTATTTTGATTATCCCATATACCAAGGGACAATGAACATGATTCGTACTTATCCCGTATCCCGTACATCGGGACACAATGAACAATGATTTTATATGATTTTGATTATCCCATATACCAAAGGGACAATGAACATGATTCGTACTTATCCCGTACATCGGGACACAATGAACAATGACTTTATATGATTTTGATTATCCCATATACCAAGGGGACAATGAACATGATTCGTACTTATCTCGTACATCGGGACACAATGAACAATAACTTTATATGATTTTGATTATCCCAAATACCAAGGGGACAATGAACATGATTCGTACTTATCCCGTACATCGGGACACAATGAACATGATTATGAATTATCCCGTATGCGTCGTGACACGATGAACATGATTTCAACTATCCCGCGATTAGCGCGACACCATGAATATGATTATGAATTATCCCGTATGCGTCGGGACACAATAAACATGATTATGATATTGGAAGACGAAAAAAGTCCTTGAGATGAATCTTGAATGAGTAAAATATTTTCAAGAACTGCCACGTGTTTTTTGAATAACACTTCTTGTGTATGCAATGTTCGATTCGCGTCTTAAATAAGCTTGAATAAAACTTCCTCAGTACGCGTCGATTGCCCGTTTTAACGCGGTTTCCTAGAAAAGCCAATCAATGATACTTTAGACTCTTGAGTTCAACCTTGAGAGGTAACAAACTTCAAAAGTGATCAAAGTTCACATCTAAGGGTTAGGGGTTAGTGCACAAAGCTTTGGAGGGACCAGAATTTATTCAGCAGAAAACAACACGTTGGGCGCCCAAGGTCAGCCCAACAGGCGCGCTGGCTCGGCTCCAGATTTTGAAATCACGTCGGTTACAATCTTCTCCCCCCACTTAAAACTTCCAGACATTCATTCTAATTCATTCCTACAAATTTTCAGACCAAAACTCTCTTCAAAATCGTGTTCTTTCTTCCGGTCAAAAATCCCCAAATTCCAGGGCTTGATTCCGTTCGATTTCACAAAATTCGGTTGATTTACTCTTCATACACCAGTTTCTATGGAGATTCCGACCGAGATAGAGTCTCCCACGGCCTCCACAAAGGGCGGCGACGGCGACAGAGGTGCAGCGGCACCACCTCCACACGCTGAGCCGAGCGCCCAAGGTGGTGGGGCGGTGGATTCCAGCGATCAGGGGGCGGTGGTGCCTCCTGGTGGTTCAGGGGTGGCTGGTAGTGATCAGAGGGAAAGTGGAGAGGTGGAAGAGCAGGCTGAGGGGGGCCGCTTTGGTGGTGGTGAAGTGGTGGCCCCACCACTGGATGATTTAAACATCCAGTGGACCACCTCCACTTCGGGCTCTAGCGAGGAGGCAGCGGAAGGTCCTCTGGTTGGTGGTGGATGATCGTGGCGAGGGGGGGCCGGTTACACATCCGGTTGAGCCAAGCGCTCAGCCGGTTACAACGGAGGAGGGTAGGGATGTAGGGACACCTAGACAGGAGGTGGTGATAGCGGAGGAGGCAGAGAGCAGTGATGAGGAAAGTGGAGAAGTCTCCAGTGAGAGATGGAGAGTGTGGCCGAGAGGTGGGGAGGCCGCGGTGATGACAGAGTGGGGTGTTAGAGGGACGACGGGCGTTAGTGGTAGTGGTGATATGGGTGGTAGTGGTTTGGGCGGTGGTAGTGAGAGTGGAACTGTGGGTGGCGGTGGTGATGATCCGAAGGGGAAGAGGGTAGCTGTAGAGGAGCAGGTGATGGAGCAGGGGCCGGTGGGGATTTCTTTAGGTGATTACGTCGTTCATGCTGACCCGGAGGACGTGGCGGCATTAGATCGAGAGGCCCCAGGTGTTTTGCATGCGGTGAGGGAAGAGGTGGTTGGGCAGAGAGAGAGAGAGAGAGATGGTTGTACTTCGTCAGGCAGCTTTAGAGACGAAGGCTGAGACGGAGGAGTGGATACGAAAGGCTAAGGAGGAGGAGGCGGAGCTTGAGCTGAGAGCATGGGAGGAGTTGGAGGTGGCTCAGGGGCCACGGGTTTCGGTGGTTGAGGAGGCTGTAGCAGCGCTAGCGGAGAGGCCACGTTTCGACGAGGCTACTTACGATCCTCCGGTGCACTTGTTCATCCCTTCGGGGAAAAACGCTTACGTCTCTCGGCAGGAGACATACTTTGGAGAGCGGGTGCTCTTGAACCCTGAGGTCCACCTTTCACAGGGTTGTCTCACGGTACGTTTGTCGATTTCCATATTACAATGTACTTTCAATTCACGCACATGCTTTGATTCGATTGAATGGATTAGATTGCTAGAATAGGCTTGGATTATTTTGCTAACAATTGGTTGATGTCTGTTGTGAATAGAGGATCCACCATATGGCAGCTCATGGTGGGCGTGCGAGTAGTTTGAGGTACTACCGTGTGCTTCACCCAGACGTGGGAGAGGTTGTTGACAGGGTCGGGCTCAGCCCATTTATACTGACTTTGGACGCGGTGTGGCATGATCATGCCATGGTCTTGGCTCTAACAGAGAGATGGAGGGATTCTACCAACACCTTCCATTTTGGTGGTGGAGGAGAGGCGACGATGACGCCACTCGACTTCTCAGCCCTGACGGGTTTGAGGGTAGGAGGAGACCCTATCCCGCTTTGCGGTGGTTCTTAGGTTTCGTGCCTAGGCGGGGGAAGGATATGGCCTAGTATGGCCAGTTTGGGAAGAGGTGTGGGGGGAGACCGAGAGATCAGAGAGAGGCGGAGCAGAAGGCCAGGTGCTATTTGTTGTACCTGTTTGGGGCATCACTGTTCCCAAACAGGCGCAACAAAGTACACCTTTCTTACCTCCCAGCGCTCAGGGACTTTGACAGGGCAGGGAGGATGGATTGGGGAGGAGCGGCACTCGGTGCTTGCTATGCTTTTATGGGCGCGGTCTCAAGGAAGAAAGGTCGGGACATAGTTGGCATGTGGTGGATGTGGGAGGTAATGCACTCGAAAACTTCTATTTCAAGCTTTTACCTTCCGCATTTCACACTTACATATTTGCTTATACTATCATGCATGAAATATTGATTTGTGAACTAACATGGATTTCAGCTTTGGGCTTTCGAGGTGCTGGGGTTACATCCCCCTGAGACTATGCACCCACACGCTGCCACTGTCTTTCCCCGTGCTCTGTGTTGGGTAGAGGGATACCGGGTTATCACCCCGGTATCGAGGGCGTTGGACGTCTATCGTGCTTCTTTGGACCGGCTCTCCGTCTCCATGGTACGAATCAAAACTTTGCACATTTTGATTATTACAAACATATCTGCTATTATACTCATGATTTGAATGACTTGTGCAGATTCACCGAGGCACATGGATGGGCTTCGAGGAGGAGTATCTGACTCCAAAAAGAGAGTTGACGGCAGGGAGGGTTTTGCTGGAGTGCTCGTTTGGGTGGTTCTGGTACTTGGAGGACAGGGTTTCTGTTCAGGTGCTGGGGACGGCGTTCCCTTTGGTGCCAGGACACCTGCCTCCCCGAGTGCTATGGACTCAGAGCTACACGCGTGAGGAGATCGTCAAATTCACGGTAGTTGACGGGCCTCTCAGTCGGTTCTGGTGATCTAACGAGGACTACACCCTTTACCAGACGCGGTACTTACCAGGTCCTCTCGGAGTGTGTGAGTGGAGGGGGAGAGAGGAGCGGGAGAGGACAGCTAGAGCTGACTTGTCAGCCGGACCCCCTGAGGAGGGTGTTGAGACTAGTGTCGAGGGCGGTTCTACAGCGGGGACGGTTGCCCCAGTCGACTGGTAGGTGGACGTTTCGGTAGCTATTGACCAAAAGGGGGTCATAGACATACCGAGACCGACCATAGAGGACTTTCCTTTACCTCCAGAGCAGGTATGAATCTACATGTTCTCTTATTTAGTGTTACGTGTACCGACTAGTGCTTCAATACTTGTACATGCTAACATTAATTCATTCTTGCAGATTTCCCAGGAGGCGGCACGGACAGCCATACTTCAATGCCAGGGGCTTCACCTTCTTGTCCGTCGACTACTGTCCGGTGACGTGGTGCCTGTCCGCTCTCCCGGAGAGCCTGTTCCTAACAGTGCTCCTGCTCCTTCCTCTGCCAGAGCTGCACCGGTATGAACATCCACTTGTTTCTTTAATGATAAGAATGGTAACAATTACGCAACGTACTAATTCCTTTGCTTGTGTACTTGTTTTTCCTCATGCAGTGCCCGGTACTCGGGAAGAGAGACCGTTCGGAGGCGGCAGGGCCTTCGAATGTGGGAGTACGACTTGGGAGGTCCAAGCATCAGAGGCTAGAGGATCTTCCCGAGGGCGATGAGGAGAGCGATCCTGACTACGCGGGGACTGAGAGTGATGGTGACAGTGGTGGTGGTGACTCTAGTAGTACGAAGTAGACTAGAGAGAGAGAGAGAGAGAGATGACTAGTTAGGAGTTTAGATTTTTTCTTTTTATTTTTGATCTTTTCATTGGGCCTGCGTGCCCTCGTAGATGAGTAGGTTGATTGGGCCTGTGAGCTCTGATTTTGCATTCTCGGGCGTCTGTTTGCTCGGTAGATGACTAGTGATGATGACTGGATGATGGGACGTATATATTTTCCTTCTTCTTTCATACTGTGGATGCTTGCCGGTTTTCGTACATGATTTGCATTTTCTGAGTTATTCGTTTATCCATGCTCTTGTGATTGCACATTCATTACGAAATAACTACATATTGTAAAACATTAACAACACATCCACAGTAGATATCCAAATCTAAATATCTAAGCCGTAAAATCCAATTGAAATGGTGAGAATCAATGTCTAGGAATTTGGCCGAAACATTGGAAAACGTGTGAATTCTGTATTTATTGAAATGTATGTACACTGTCTTGCTATATACATGACTTTATTAGACTTCAAAATTTTGACATATACAACCTATTTAACCTTAGAACGGAATTTGTTGTTCATAAAGTATGGTAAACTGTCAGATGCATGAAGGGACCCCTTAAACCTGGTGTATTGACATGTCGTTGGCCATATCAGGTCACAAACACCTCCCCTGAGCTTATGGAAACCATGGTTTATCAAGGATCTTGATAAAATGAAATTCAAATCTGCAAACGGATACCATTCAAATGCTTTAAACCTCGGTCGTTGCACCGGCAAGCCATTTCCTTGGAATTTTGTATGGGGAACAACACCGACAGGTCATAAATATCCCCCGAGGTTTGTTGCAACTGTTGGATCAAGGTTGTAAGGCCTAAGAGTGATTTTGGTACCTTGAAACCCAAAAAGCTGTCAAAAGTTACTGCTGTACTGCTGCAGACCTTGGGCGCCCAACCTCACCTTGGGCGCCCAACCTCTGTCCATCCTGCAGGCTATTTTCTTGTTTGTAACGATCAATCATCTTGCATGCAACCCTTTTAACGTCCTCAAACACTCTTGAACTGTATTCTAAACCTTCCAAGCCTTCACACTTTGCATGAAAATTGTGCTCACACAAATTCGCAAGTCTCTGGTGATTTGTTCCGGTTCCACGTTTTTCTTGCTTCTGTTATGGCCACCCTCAATTCTCATCTTATTCATTCCTGGATTTCAAGCCTCGAGAACATTGACTGGTTGAATTTTCGGGGTCTCGGGCTTAATGCACTCCGTTACTTGCATTCCATCCCTGTCCGCTATGACATTTTGCGAGCTGCCGCGCAATGCTGGGATTCTGAGTTGCATGTGTTTCGTTTTGGTATCCAGGAGCTTTGCCCTACTGTGGAGGAGTTCAAGGCTTACCTTGGGACCCGCGCTCCTGTGGAACCGGTGGCTTCTCCAATCAGAACCAGTTTTGCGAAAATTCTCAGAAATGAGCTTAGGATAAGTGACGGAGCTGCGCAATTTCTGATTCGTGGTAATGCCCTCAATGTTCTTCATCTCTTTGCTGAGTTTAGTCCATTAGGGGACGTTTTCAACCTTACTGCCTAGAATCGCCGCATGTTTGCTTTGTGCATGTGCCTCCTTGGTTTATTTTTGTTTGGTGCGGGTGATGGCCATGTCAGTCGTGCCATTGTCAATGTTGCTTTGCAGATTAAACAATGTCGGGATGTGGTACCATTGGTTTTGGCTGAGACTATTATGGGCTTGGATGGGGTTAGTTTTGGTCGTACTAAGGCTTTTGCTGGAAGTCCTCTTTTGTTGCAGGTTTGACTTTTGGCTTTGACTTTTGGTTTTAGCTTTTAGTTTGGATGATTTGGTTCTAATTTTTGGGCTTTTTCTTGTTTCCGGCAGCTATGGCTTTGTGACAAGGTAGGGCTTTTGGCTAACCCAAGGGATAGTCAGGTTTTTGACGCGAGGACATGGGCTAATAGGTCTTTTATGGTGGACAAGGGAGATGAGGATGATTGGTTGGATTTCTTTGTTGCTATGGAGAAGGATGGGGTTGTATGGAGATGCCCTTGGTTGCATTTGCCTGACATGACTGGTCCATATGGGTGCATCTTGGGTAGTTTTGGCAGGACTGACAGGTTTCACATTCTACTTGCCATGGCGCATTCTTCGACAGTTCGGCATTCGCCAGGAGGTGCCTTACCCCATTCCACCGGATTTCTATCTTCCGACTTTCAAGCATGCTGTTCTGGAGGCCTATCGTTCCACTTGGCGGGACAGAGACATCTGGGCTCCTGATCCGTTCCCTTCCCTTCACTTACCGGGGGCTTACCGTGCATGGATAAGAAAAGAGACAGAGAAGCGCTTTGGGAGAATAGTGGACTGACTCATTCACTTTTCCCTGCTGTTTTCTGAAATAAATGGTGTTTTTGTGTTTTCTTTATGTTTCACATGTTTGTAAGGCTTTTATGCTCAACTCATATATTTAGATGAAATAATTTCAAATAATTTTGAATTACGAGGGTTTCCCACTCTTGGTTCCATGATGGTGTAAATATGGTCGAATGGTTGAATGGCTTCAAAACATGACTTGGATCAACTCAACGGGCTGCGACCTCATCTCAAAGTGAGATTTCCTATGTATCCTTTTGCAAGGAATCAGGTCATAACGTAGTTCAGGCTGTGGTTCCGCTCGGGTATTTCGTTCTCCTTTTGCGCTCTGAATTTTGCCTAGGACCGCATTTTCAGGTTTTCGGTCTAGCGAGCTCTTCTGATTTTTTATGCCTTTATTTTTGCCTAAATTGCCCTTTCGGGTTTTCAATCTAGCAGGCTTGCTCTAATTTTTGCCTGGCACGGCCCACCCTTGCGGTTTTCCGTCTAGCGAGCTTCTCTCAGGGATAGTATCGCTTAAGTTGATCCAAGTTTACAAGTTTGCTGAATTCGTTTCCATCCAAATCAATGAGCGCAGCTGTTCCTCCTTCGAGAATGGTCTTGATTATATACGGCGCTGCCCATTTTGGCCGAAACTTCCCGCGAGGGTCATACACCGGTGCCCGAATTTCTTTTACAACCAGATCTCCTTCCATCAAATCACGGCTTTTTACTTTCTTGTTGAAGGCCTGCCCTATTCTTCGCTGATACCCCTGGACATGGTACAGTGCGCGCAATCTTCTTTCATCCAAATAGCATCAGCTCGGCAAACCTGTCTTTCAGCCATTCAGCCTCATCGACTTCGCAATCGGCCATTACTCGCAATGATGGTACTTCTAGTTCGATAGGGAGAACTGCTTCCATTCCGTATACCAATGAGTATGGGGTGGTCCCTGTCGCTGTGCGAATTGAAGTTCGATATCCCCAAAGAGCTAAAGGCAACTTCTCATGCCAGTCACGGGACGATTCAATCATCTTTTCAAGGATGTTCTTAATAGTTTTGTTTGCCGCCTCTACAGCTCCATTTGTTTGAGGGTGGTAAACTGTTGATTTATGTACTTGTACGTTAAAGTCCTCGAGAACTTTCGCGGCTCTTCCTTTAAAATGAACTCCATTGTCCGATATGAAAGCCTGCGGGACCCCATACCGGTAAATGATGTTTTGCTTGATAAAGTGCGCCACCTGAACCGCCGTTAGCTTTGAGTAAAAGGCCGCCTCTACCCACTTGGTGAAATAATCGACTGCTACCAGAATGAATTTATGACCATTGGATGCTGCCGGTGTAATTTTACCTATGACGTCTATGCCCCAAATTTAGAATGGCCATGGAGACGACATGGTGTGCAATTCAGAAGGCGGGATACGCATAAGGTTTGCATGTACTTGACACTTATGGCACCTCCGCACATACTCAATGCAATCTGTTTCCATTGTTGACCAATAATACCCCTGCCTTAGAATTTTCCTTGCTAACATCATTCCACTCATGTGAGGTCCGCAAACTCCTTCATGAATTTCTTCCATTATACGTCGGGCTTCTTCACCATAAACACACAACTTGTGCATCCCGCAATATGACCTCCTATATAACCTGCCTCCACAAATGATGTAATGGGAGGCGAGCCTCTGTATAGTGATGCAGTCTTTTCGTTCAGCGCCGACTGGGTATTCTCCTTTTTCTACTAGATTCCAAATGTCCTGATACCATGGCTTCCCATCATCACCATCATTTGTGACCATCACATACTCGTAAGCAGGTTTTGTCCTTTGGTCAATCATGATTGGCCTCATTCGTACCCCAACTGGCAATTCAACCATAGAGGCAAGTGTAGCGAGAGCATCAGCAAATTGGTTCTTCATTCTCGGAATGTGAGTAAAAGTTACCATTTCGAACCTATGAATCAAATTATCCAGGTCTTTATGGTACGGCTTCAATTTTTCTTCTTTTACTTTCCAATCGCCGTTTGCTTGTGAGACCACGAGGTTAGAATCCCCAACTACTTCCAGTTTTCTTGCCCCAATTTCCAGAGCGGCTTCCATTCCTACAATGCATGCTTCATATTCCGCTTGGTTGTTTGTTACTTCAAAATTTATCTTGAAAGAAAGAGGAATGTGCATCCCCTCTGGTGAAACAAGTAACACTCCGATTCCAAATCCTTTCTGGTTAGCAGCTCCGTCAAAGTATAACTTCCAAACTTCTTCTGTTGTTGTTGTCATGATGTTCTCATCTGGAAATTGAAACTCAGTGTCTTCCGGCCCGTCGATCGGATGATCTGCCAAAAATTCTGCCACTGCTCTTCCTTTCATTGATTTGCGCGTGACATATTTGAACTCGAATTCGGCCAAAAGGAGCAACCATCGTGCTAATTTACCGGTGAGTGTTGGCTTCTCAAACAGATATTTGAGAGGGTCCATTCGAGAAATCAACATCACCGAGTAAGCCAGCATGTAGTGCCTCAGCTTTTTGGAGACCCAAATAAGAGCCCAACAAGTTTTCTCCAAAGGGGTATATCTTTCTTCAGCTCCAACCATCTTCTTGCTTATATAGTACACAGCCTTCTCAACTCCGAATTCACTTTCCTGAGCCAACATGCAGCCCATTGCTGATTGTGATACTGACAGATACATGATCAAGGGTTTTCCCGGTGTTGGTGGCATTAATACCGGTGGATTCTGCAAATACTTTTGAATAGCCTCGAATGCCTTTTGGCATTTATCATTCCATTTAAACGGAGCCCCTTTCTTGAGAAGGCAAAACATTGGTTCGCAAGTTAAAGTCAACTTAGCGATGAATCTGCTGATGAACTGAATTTTTCCAAGGAAGCTTCGTACTTCTTTCTCTGTCCGGGGCGGTTCCATTTCCAAAATAGCCTTGATCTTTGACGGATCCACTTCAATTCCTCTGGTGGTGATCATAAACCCTAACATCTTTCTTGCAGTTACACCGAACGTGCATTTCTGTGGATTAAGACGCATCCGGTATTTCCTTATCCTTTCGAAGAATCTGCGGAGGGCTGGAAGGTGCTCCTCTCGTTGTTTTGCCTTTACAATCATGTCATCCACATATACTTCGACTTCTTTATGCATCATGTCATGCAGCAAAGTGGTTGTTGCTCTTTGATATGTTGATCCAACATTCTTCAATCCAAATGGCATAACCCGATAGCAGAAAGTCCCCCATTCGGTGATGAACGTAGTCTTTTCACGGTCTTCCGGTGCCATGAGAATTTGATTATACCCCGAGAAGCCATCCATAAAGGACAAAAGAGCATGGCCTGTTGTGTTATCTACAAGTACATCAATATGGGGCAAGGGGAAATCATCTTTTGGACTAGCTTTGTTTAACTCACAAAAATCAACGCAGACTCTGATCTTACCATCCTTTTTGGGAACGGGAACAATGTTAGCAACCCATTGCGGGTACTCAGTTACCATCAAGAATCCAGCGTTAAATTGTTTGGTGACCTCTTCTTTAATTTTCTCTACCCAGCCAGGTCTTATCTTTCTGAGCTTTTGCTTTACTGGTTTTGCATGAGGATGGAGGGGGATCCGATGTTGCACAATATCCGGATCGATTCCGGGCATATCTGCATGCGACCTTGCGAAAACATCTTCAAACTCTTTGAGTAAATCAATGGTCATTTTTCTTTCTTCTTCAGATAGCCCGGAACCGATCTAGACCAAACGAGGGTCCCCCTCGTCTCTCAAATTTATTGAAATTATTTCTTCTTTTAATGGTTGAGCATGCCTTTCATTTTCCCGTTCGATTTGGGACCGGAGTTCTTCGGATATTTCTCCCTCAAACTCAGTCTCTTCATCGTCAGGGTTTACACAATTTATTTCAGGAACAGCGAAGTAAGCGAAGTCATGGTCTATTTCATTGAAAGGCCCATCTGGGGACTGATACATCGCGGAAGACTCAAAAGAAAATATGTAACGACGTGGAGGGCCATGAGGCACAATCTCCGACTCAGCACTGAACTCGAACTCAGACATGGATTCGGACTCAGACTCTGTGAATGTGTTGGTGTTGGTGTGTTTCACAATAGGTGTGAAAGTGCAATTCTTGTAATTTTCGACAACATCCACAATCAGCAGGCTCGGATCTTCGTGCTCTTCTTGCCCAATCATCATCACTTCTGGTTGATCTTCATCCTTACCCATTTGGCATATCTCATCAAACAGCGAGGTCAGAATTCCTCCATTAAGTACCTCTGCCCAATCTGCGTGTAGGTCTTTTATCAGCTGTTCGACCTTCTCTTTCTCATCTTCGCTATCCCAAAAGTTGTTGGCGAAGATTTCAAACCCAGGGCATGCTTCTTCATTCTCATTACTTAGAAAAGGTTCAGGCTGGCCATGATAAGGCTGATTGGTACCTTCCCTAACAAGCTGGATTCTACGAGGTTCTTGAGAGCTATTTGGTTCACCCTTGTCTTCATCAGGGTTATATCCTAACCCGTAGCGGTTTCTCTAACCGCGAAATTCAGGGATTCGAGTGATTCCCTGTTGCTCCTTTCCTAGCCCCATTCTAGGCATGAAAGCCATCTTCTTCATCATTTCGACAACAACTGTGCTAATGTAATAATCATCGTCTACTCGAATAGTGCATATGTTGCCACCGGTGTCGAAAGAGAATCCACCCAAGTGGATGTCGTGCTCGTCATGCATAATTTCCAATAATGGGGCATTGTCCTCAGAGTGAGGGCGGATACATGTATCTCCATGAAGCATCACTGTACCGTTCTCCAAACCAAGCTGGACCTTCTGGTGTAAAGTAGATGGACCAGCCATAACATCGGCTCTGTGCATCCAGGGTCTTCCCAGCAATAGGTTAAAGGAGGATGGTATGTCGAGCACATGAAACTCCATCGTGGTCTTAAATCCCTCGGCTGCAATTTCCAAGTTAACAGTACCTAGTACTTCTCGTCTTGTATTGTCGTATGCGCGCACTGTGAGATTCGAAGGTGCGAACTGCTTTGGTGTCAATCCTAGACATCTCGTGGTATGCAAAGGACAAACATTCAGAGCAGATCCATCATCCACAAGAACTACCGGGATCCACTTGCCCATGCACTTCAGTGTGACATGTAATGGCTTGTTGTGATGTGTTCCTTCAGATGGCAAGTTAGCTTCAGTGAATGTCACAGTATGTTTAACTGGAGGCTTGCTGATTAAATTAATCATAGCTTCGGGAGTCGTACCCGGGGTGACTTCCATTTTTGATAATTTTCTGGCCAGTATGAGGCGGTGTTCGGCTGAGGTCATCAACAATCCCCACACTGTCAAGGGTATAGGAGTCTTTTCCAACTGTTTCTGGATAGGGTCGTCTTCCATGGGGGTGACTTGTGGAGTGGAGTGGGGAGAACGGTTGACTGATGTTGGGGTTGTGCGTGGTGGGTTTATTGGTTGGTTTATGAAAGGGTCAAACGGGTCTTGATAGTTGGATGGGGGCTTATAGGGTATTTGCTGGTTTTGCGGAGGTGGGTTGCTGGAGTTTGTTGGTGGGTTGGATGGCGGATTAGCTATTGTGTGTGGGAGGTTGGTTCGTTGGTTGGTTGGTGGAAGATTTGTTTGTGGGGTAGAGGTGTTTCTGGTGAATAGCTGGGGTGGTTGGTAAAATTTACCGCTCCTGGTTAGATGCTCAATAGACTCCCATGTGTCACCCCACATATCCGTGTAGTCTGTGTAAAGATCTATCAAATCCCCCTCAGCCTTGTGCTTTCCTTTTCCAATGCTTGCCTCTTTGATTTCCCGAGTTATTTCTTCTACCGCAGGGCTTCCCCAAAGATCCATTTTATCCCATACTTCCTTGTATCCGACAGATTCATTTCCACCGTTCCATGGGTGAATCGGTTGAGGGTTTTCCACGGGATGATCCCAAATATTGGAGAACTCGTCGCCTAGTACAGCAATGTTCATTTCCAGAACAGGCACTACAGGTACAGGAAGATTTTCATCAATTATAAATTCATAGGGAGAGAACTCCAAGTCCTTGACCATTCGGTCGATGGCTGATTCACTCATCATGGAGAAATCCCGTCTCGCTTACCAGAGCTCCATTGGTGGTCCCAAATGAGTCTCGTCAAACATCATGGGGAGCGTCGAACCATCCAAAGGGTCGTTTAGGTCCATCAACTGCCATTTGTTCGGTGTGGGGTCCCATTCCTCATTACCCCAGCCTAATCCTTCTTGATTATTGGGCACATCTTCCCAGTTTGGCCCCTGGCCTTCTTGTAAATCTTAGGGAACAAAGTGCCAATCTGGTTCTTCAAACAAGTTGACAAGAGAGAATTCATCCAAGGGATCGATTAGTAATGGGTCCCAAAATTGCTCTGTCATGTTTTGAATGGGTTCGTTTACAGGTAGCCAACCTACCTCTTCGGGGGCCCATTCTTCAGGATCCGGGCCCCGGTGGTTCATCTCTATTTCCCATTCTCTTCTTTGGAACTCCCAAATTATGGAATCCCATTTTTGATAGATTTCGGGATGTGTAAGGGAAATCATTGAGATATTTGGTTCCCGGGGAATGACAACAAGTAGCCTTGTCTCAGTATCGGGAATAATGTACAGGCTAGGATTGAAGTAAATGGGCTGCTGCTCAGAAGTTGGTTGCGGGTTTCGGGATGAACTGCCAACTTGCAAGTTTTCAGGTTTGAACAGGCGGTTACTGGGAGTTAAGGTATTGGTAACTGCTGGCTCTTTCCCAGGCCTGGTGGTATTCAAATCAAGGTCCGTCCAGAAGCTTGGTTCTTCCCTCACTCCGTAGGGAGTCTACCCGAACAAACTATCCCAAAACTGCCTTTCTTTTTCCAATGAAAGTCTACCCATGGTCCAATCCTCATTTCTGATCCATGCGTCAATGGCATCCCCAGTTTCTATCAACTCGTTATCATGAAATCCAGGGAAGAGTACCGAATCTGGGCTTTGAGCTGGTTGCGGCATTTCTTCATTGAAAAGAACGGTGAGAGGCACATTTTCATTTCCTTGAAGAGCTTCATACCTGTTGGATGGCAAATCTGACTAGAATTCTGCATATTCCTCAAGTGGAGATTCCTGACCATCCGGCCTTTCTTGCCACATTCGCTCAATCTCTTCGAAGCTTTCATGAGACAACAAAGGGTTTGCTGCCCCTTCATCAACAGTCAAATAACTCCAGAGTGCTTCCCATTCTGGTTCTTCATTTTCAAAAGAGCATACGCCGATATCAGATGGTATTTGTGTAATGGGTTTCGGTTGGTTATCTGGGATTCTGTATATCCTAGGATCAAAGGTGGCCTGGTCTGATAAGCTGGTCATGATATGGTTGATGTTGGCATTTCTCTTATGTGGTGGGAGCGGGTTTGTAACAACATTGGGTTTTTCACTCGGGTCCCTAATTTTCTTGTTGTCAATGAGATCTTGGATCTCATGACGTAGCCTTTGACATCTATCAGTGTGATGACCCGGAATTTGGTGGTACGCACAGAATTGGTTAGGGTTGTAAGAGGGTGGGGGATTTTGTGGTGGAGGAGTTAGTGAAAGTGGTTTAAGGGTTCCGCGTTGGACGAGTCTTTCTAACACGGTAGACATGGGTACCGGGAGCGGGGTGAATGTACGGCGAGGTCGAGGGGTGTTTTGAGTGGGTTGGGTTGTTATACTGTGTACTGGCTCGTTTTTGTGGTTTTGTGTGAGATTGGAAGATACATTGTGGGATGGGTTATGGTTGGCATAGACGGACGAGTTGTTACCAGTGTACACTCTCTTAGGCCTGGCCGGTGCTTCTCCCTTTGGAATTATTCCTGTCTGGATGGCGTCTTCTACTGATAAGCCAATGTCCATGTAAACTTTGAAATCATTTGCTTGAGCGGTGACCACGTTTCGAGCAAGATCAGGCAACAAATCTTAGTCACAATTCTAATCTGGTCTTTGGTGGACAGTGGTTCCACCATCTAAGCTGCCTTCGCCCTCCACCTTTTCAAAAAGTCAGCGAATGATTCCTTTTCTCCCATTTTTGTAGACTCCAATTCTCTGGTAGTAACTCTCAGCTCTATATTGTAACTGTAGTGCTTCACAAAGGCTGTTACAATGCTTTCCCATGATTTCTTTTTGTCGACATCCAGAGCTAGAAACCACTGAAGCGCCGGCCCCTTTAAGGTTTGATGAAACATTTGTGCCATCATGTTCTCATCTACACCTTGAAGGGTGAGGGAGCTCACATATGCCTGGATGTGACCTTCTGGATTTCCCGATCCGTCGAATTTCTCAAAGTCGACTGGCTTGAACTTTTTTGGCAGTTTTGCATCTGGAAATAGGCACAACTTAGACATATCAAAGCCAGCGATAGCAGTTTTCTCTCTTTTCAAGATAGTCTCTTCCAACTTAGCCAACTTGGCTGTCATTTCGATCATGTGGGGATCTTCAATGGGTTTTTCGGGTTCTTCATCATGTAGTATCCCGTTGCCAGGTGGCGGGTTTTCATGAGGTGGCGGCTGCACAAGAGGAAGACGACTCTGGATGTTGATAAGCATGCCCATCAATTGGGCAATCTGATTGTCATTGCGGGTTCTCAGCTCTTCCATTTCTTCACGAATCAGATCCGATTCATTTGGTTCCATTGCCATGTTAGGTTTTGATACCGATGAAGTATTTCTAACCAAGCACTGTCCAGGAAGGTCTTTGCCAAACGGGTAAGGTCTTCTTTTCCTTTACAGGCCCAATGATTTGATTCTGACAAGAAGCAAAAATCTTGACTTAAAACTAATGTCTCGGAGTTGTGTACACGAATGAAAATTCTATGTACAAACATCACCACGTCACTCAACGCAGAAAGTTAATCCTAGAACTGGTCCTAGGGTTAGTCTACCGGTGTTTGAAACTCACTTAGAGCCATTGCGCAGATGATTCATAACACTCCGGGTAAGTCGTTACTCAGTAGGTTAAATTCCAAGCGTCGTTGGAACCAGAGCCAATCTCCTTTCGTGACCATCCGAGTCAGAGCAATGTGAATGCTATGATCCAAACACTAACGATTCTAAGGCTAGTTTGCAAACACGGGTAGCCGTTCGGTCACGGCAAACACCGGAGGTATCGCAAACTCCATGGATTTACAGTCTCCTAGACTGATTGACTAAAACGGCTTTGGGAAGTTGCCCCAATCCTCAAGTTTTGTTTTCGAACGACGTTTCCTTAGAAAGGGGCCGACAAGATTCAGCAAATATGCTTAACAAGTTCTTGACAAGGACGCGACTTTGGAGTTAGGGATGAATGTACCACGTCGGTCCAATCATGCCTAAATTCTGTCGTGTCATTGTTTAAAATGGTTAACGGGTTGGTGTACCCGTATATTTGCCAATTCTTGCTAGCCGTTAAGGATTATCAGGCCCAAAAACGTGCACGAAGGGTAAACGGCTCATCACTAGGTTGAGGCAACCTCCTACTAACCGTAAAGGAAACCTACAGCCTAACAGGCAATCTAACGGTACCACCTATGAATGCAAATGTATGAATGCAATGTGTCATGCCAAGAAAAACGGTAACACGTAGCATGTAAACATGTGAGAGCACGTAATCTTAACGAAAGCGGGGGTCCATCCTTAACGTTGGGGTTCTACTGGTGCTACTACATGCCAAGGCCGGGTTTTGGTTTCAAAAGGGTACCCCGGAATCAAAACCAGAGGCCGTAATCCACCGAAAACGGTGCTAACGACGTAGTTCATCACGGTCGAGGGTTGTCGGGCATTTTGGGATTGCCCATCACCAGCAAGCCGGGTGGGATTGCCGAAACACACCGACGGGGCTAGTAACCATGCACGTGAAAATGCAAAAACCAATTTCTAAACATTTTTCCAAAAATCCCACAAATTATCTTTCAAGCAAAACCCACTTTTGATTAACACAAAATTTTACAAAAGTAAAAATAAGTATTAACCAGCGTCCCCCAGCGGAGTTGCCATTTTGTGGACACCCGTCGGGCGGCCGCCCACACAGTGGCGTTTCGATTTCGATTTTGAAAAGTGATTTTGAAGTCACCACCCGGGTTTAAGGATTGAACCCGAGAAACCAAAAGATTGACTCATTATGCCCAATGGTTTTGAAAATGATTTAACCGGTCGTGCGAAAACCTTTTTATTTCCGGGCTCGGGGGTTTGGTTACGAGAGGAGAAGGGTTTTAATGCACCCCCCTCGCCCGGTTCTTGAACCGGTCTCTACTAGATAATTTGTGGGACATAGAAAATGTTTAGAATTTGATTTTTAACATATAAACAAAATATGAAGCATGTACACGAGATAAAACACAATATAAGATATTAAGGTGCTTGTGTGCGCGTATAATTACAATGATGATGATAATGAATGATTATGATTTGGACAAGATTATGAAGGAACATAATGAAGTGAAAACAGAAAATAAGATTAGAATGAGCAAATTATAGCAACGACTGATACAGAGACTACTGACTAATCTGTTAACAGAACAGAGGTTGGGCGCCTAAGGTGACCTTGGGCGCCCAAGGTCTCTTAAACTCAACAGTTCCAATCTTGCCTTCTGGTTTCAAGGATGATTTTCTTTGATTATGAACAACTTAAAAGATGATTTTTATTTTTAACATATGAACCCAGAACAGAACCTCAGCAAAACATCCAAGGGTAGTTTTAAATAAAAACATGGATTTTCGAACATTTGGCTTTGAGAAAAAAATCCATAAGTAAGATTGAGTTTGAATTAATAGAGAAGAAGAACTGATAACAGATTAATGAGCAGCTAAGATGAACCCACACACACTTGGGATAGCAATAATTTTGACAGAATAAATGAACTGCATGTACTGCTCCGAAACCACCTTGAGCGCCCAAGGTGAGGTTGGGCACCCAAGGTCACCCCTGGTTCTCACTTGATTTCAGTTTCTTTTGCTTTATTATTCATGTATCCATAACCTCTTTACCAAATATCTTCTGAAAAATGATTTTCATCAACAAATAGAAACTAAGAGGCAGGATTCATGAATAATAAACAAACCCTTTTATTTTATTCTTTGGATTATTCATGAAAAATAAAGAAAAATATGAGATGAGAACTTAAATAGAAGTGAAATAAGATAAAGTAAACACCCAACAACACACACACACTTCTGTAATGAGATGAAACAGTATGATAGTAAAAATAAGAGAGCAAAATGGATAAAACAGTAATCTGTCCAAGAGCCACCTTGGGCGCTCAAGGTATCCTTTGGCTTGCATGTTTTTGTTTACTTCTTTGCTTTGCTTATGATGTCTTTTTGAACTTATGAGCTTTTGATCATCTTGAGAATACTGGTTTTATACTCTTTTGCTCAATAATTATCAATAAACATCATATCTTTCTTTTAATCATGAGCAAAATCAAATAAAACTCACTTGATGATGATTTCAAGATGATCAAAGGTTAAATAAGACATTAATTTTGCAGATTATAATGATTAATAACAGATTAAAGTAGCAAAACATCCCAAAAGATGATCAAAGCAAGACAGCAAGAAGTAAACTGCTGGGACCTTGGACGCTCAAGGGGACCTTGGGCGCCCAAGGGCCGATCAGCTCCAGAAAATTTGTCACTTAACAGCTTGTTATTGGACCTTGTAAGTGTAAAGTGAGTATGAGGAACTCACTCACACTTACTAGTCACCCTCAGATTATGACCATGAGTTGATTTTCCTTGTTTTCTACCTTTTTGAACTTGATCAAGGTGGGAATTTGTGATTTTGGAGTTATAGACTGGATTTTGATACTAGAACAGTGGAGTTTTGGGTATGTTAAAGTAGTTAGAAGCTGGTTTTGGTGGTGTGTGGGTGAATATGGCTGATTTCAAGGTTTGAGGATGGATTTGGGTTTAATTTTGATGGGTTTTGAGTAGTGAGATGGGTTATGGACGTTTAGAAAGAGAGAGAGAGGGGTTTGAATTTCTGGAAATGAGGAGGGAGTAGAGAGACAGGCAGTAGTCTGCAAATGAGAGAAGAGGGGGTGGGGTTTATAGAAGGGAAAAAGGGGGGAAAGTGTAATTTGAATTTGGGGATAGTTG
>JAXBDA010002134.1:0-45745 GCA_036023075.1 Gaultheria prostrata | reverse complement strand
GACAATATTCACGCTCGGTACGTTCGGTCCCTGTGGATTCGATCCGGTCTTACCGGTATTATGCTAACTCCGACACTAGCCCTACGCTTTGGGCGCGCTTATAAATAACAAAGTTGGAGCGAAAGCAGAGGCCCTTAAAAAAACATTTTAAGAATATTGAGCGGCTCCGATCAATTGTGTGTGACCCAAAATGGGTCCCACGGAAGTGGTGTACATTTGATGTATACCAAAATGGTGTACCCATAGGTTTTCCCGTAAGATAGGTGTGAAAATATTTTTTTCATGAAGATCGCGCAAAACCCAAAATCACATGCACATACATGTGGCGTGGAAAAATGGCTTGCCCTATGTACTAGACTTGTTACCTTCATTAGGTACTTGTGATATTGAGAATAAAGACGTAATTGAGTTAAGGGTTTTCATTTCTTCTCGGCTTCTTCTTTTCATTTGTGTGTTCAAACACGACGGCTGTCCGGCATCAATTTTACTTTTTGTATTTTTATTCCTATTTTCTTTCTTATGGAATTCACTAATGCACATTGTTACTTGAGGGTTTTACTTCATGTACATTTCCATTTGTTATGGAGTTCTTGGTGGATGAGACAGCTTGATTATTTTCCATACCCTCTTTCGCAGCATGTGCGTTTGCATCAATAGAAGATCATTTCAAGGAAGCTGCCTCGGAAAAAGAAAATTGATGAGACGGAGAAACAACTTGACAATGGATCACTTCTGCTATTGCAACACAGGCAAGCAGCTCTAAATAGGGTCAAAAGCTCGATCAATTCTAGTAATTTGGAAATTCACTGGCAATTGGATCCTCCGTGGTTCTGTGCTTTTCATTTTTCTTCTTCTTTTTTTTCTTCCTCGCGTTATGATTTTGAAGAAAGAAAATAAAAGTAGTTTTAAACATACATATTCCATTTTTCAGGCATACTAAGTACGTAAAATGTATTTCTGTAGAGTGTAATTTCATTTTCCTATTGATTTTTAAACTCAACAAAGACAGAAGAAAAACTTTGGTTCTTTCACAAGAATCACAACAAATACGTTATTTATATATTGTCATTCCTTTCTTTTCTCTCCGAAGATCCAAGATCCATTGATAGTATAATAGTTATAATCTTCATTGCTCAGTTCTTCAATGCACGATTAGCATGTAGATTTCTTGGAGGGTTCCAACCTAAAATTAATTGGCTATGAGTGGAGAGGTCGTCCAGACTCATATATTAGCTTTAGAGATTACAATTAGTCAATGAGGGACAAATTCTAACACTCCCCCGTACGTGCAGTACGTGCAACCCCTGACCTGCACGTGGAGTGGTTAACAACAGATCCATAACATAGGATCATAATGAAACATGATGCACTTATGACACAAACACCGGGGCAATAACCAAGAGAGTCTTGTCCAAAATCCTCCGAAAGCCTAACTTTAATATCATGGTAAAGTATCCAACTCAAAATCAATTGGCTATGAGTGGAGAGGCCGTCCAGGTTCATGTATTAGTTGACAAGCTTATGTAAGTACTTTTTACAAATACACTCACTGTCTTTGTTTTTCGCAAGATCAATTTCATGGCCAAATAGTTTGATTCATTGTTGATTGAATCCATGTACAAATGTGGGTGCTGAGGGAATTTTTTGGTTAACTTCTTTCAATTAGTGGTCCATGGGGTTGGTTTGTATAATGTGCCACTACAACTTTGTGGTTAACAACAAATAGAAAGATGAACCACACCCTCTTTTCCTGGAAATAGAAAGGAACCCAGGAAAAATGTGAAAAGGAAAAACCGTGTGGGGTTGTTGACTTCCGGTTCACCCTCTTTTCCGGGAAATAGGAAGGAACCCAGAAAAAAGGGACCATCGATGGAAAAATCCGGACCGTCGATTGTCGCGATGGACGGTTCCGATGTGCTCATCAGAGGCCGCTCACCAGCAACCCCGCTTCCGAAAAAAGGAGAAAAGGAAAAACCGTGTGGGGTTGGTTCACTTCCACCACAAGTGCTTAATTTCTAAACAACGCGGCTATAGGTACGCACACTCGCATCCGTCATATGCACACAACTCATTTCAACTGTCCATCTCGAAAATTAATGGTCCGCATTTTAAATAATCGCGCGAACAATTTATTTAAAATCTAGACCGTCAAATATGTGCACGGACGGTTAAGATGCACCGTCCGTGCTTTGGCTTACGCAACGCATAGTATTTTTTATTTCTAGAAGTCTTCAGCACTGTGAAATGTGAATCAATAATTCAGAATTATTGCCAGTGACACCAATTGTCTTTACTGCTTTTATCTCATATTTGGTCAGGCCACCATCTAGCTTTATTTGGGTCGGTCGAAAATGGTGTTATGGGGTCTATTACAAGAGAAAATTTTGGATGCAAATAGGGTATGAGTGACGTATTACTCCTTTGGCACATTCGGATTGTCTAAAATGTATCGGACAGTCTAGATTGAAACACATATTTTCTTTCTTTTCTTTTTCTTTTAAAATCAGGACAGTTCTTTCAATCCGGCCTGTCGGTTGTATTGTTGCATGGCCCGGATGTGCCGAGAGGGTACCACGTAGAGGCTTTTCAGCTGCACTAAGGCCCTCTTCTTCTTTTTTGTTTTTTTTTTTTAAAAAAAAAAATTACTCCGTATAACATTTCAATCAATCTTTGGAGTACTTTTTTTTTTTAATTGCGTTGACAATTAATGAAGGTTGTAAGTAACTGAAAGAAAAGTGAGAAATCCAATCTTTGTAGTTCTTGTTGTAAAAATGAAAAATGAGACACTTGCCGCTAGGAATCTCTCCACAATGCATATCTTCATACTTTTGAACCGATACCAATTATTCAAAATTCCAAACCATTCATCAATTAAATTCCGCAGTAAATTTTATCCGTGCAAAATATTAATTTCATCGAACATCAATAAATACATAAACAACAATTTTTTTTTTGCTAAATGGACAATTTATGCTTAAAATCATATTCGTCCTTATCTCCTACCTTTTCTTTCAAGGCAAACACCAATTAAACTTGGGGTAGGTACATATTTGTTTTTATTGTCGTGTGACTTTTCTTCCATCTCCGGTCCATGTCACCTTTTATGTGTTTGACTGTTTGTGAATCTGTGCCATTAATTTTCCTTTCTTAAATCGTTTCGAGGAAACTTTTCACTGTACTACTCCCTCACCCTCTTTTCCCCATGGGAAGGAACCCTGGAAAAAAGGTGAAAAGGAAATACCGTGTGGGGTTGGTTCACCCTCGTTTCCTGGAAATACGAAGGAACCCAGAAAAAAGGTGAAAAGGAAAAACCGGGGTGAATCAAGTGCTTAATTTCTAGTAAAAGTCTTCAGCACTGTGAAAGTGTGAATCAATAATTCAGAATTATTGCCAGTGACACCAATTTTGTCTTTACAGCTTTATTTGGTCAGGCCACCTTCTAGGTGCAAATAGAGTATGGGTGACGTGTTATTCTTTCGGCACATTCGGGCCGTCTAAAATGTATCGGACGATCCGGATTGAAATACACATTTTCTTTTCTTTTCTTTTCCTTTTCTTATAAAATCCGGATAGTACTTTCAATCTCGACCATCGGTTGTATTGTTGAACGACCGGGATGTGCCAAGAGGGTACTCCCCGTACCCAAAATCCGGATAGTTCTTTTTTTGTTTTTCTTTTTTAAAAAAATTACTCCATATAACATTTCAATCAATCTTTGGAGTATTTTTTAAAAAAATTGCGTTAACAATTGAAGGTTGTTAACTGAAAGAAAAATGAAAAATGAGACACCTGCCGCTAGAAATCTCTCCACAATACATATCTTTATACCCCTACATAAATCCTCTTATGGGTTGCACTTTTGAACCGATACCAATTATCCAAACCATTCATCAGTTAAATTCCGCAGTAAACTTTATCCGTGCAAAATATTAGTTTCATCGACCATCAATAAACACACAAACAAAAAATTTTTTTTGCTAAATGGACAATTTATGCTTAAAATCATATTCGTCCTTATCTCCTAGAGTAACATTGTTACCTTTTCTTTTCTTTTTTTTCTGATCGGCCATGTTACCTTTTCTTTCGAGGCAGCCACCACCAATTAAACTTGGGGTAGGTACATATTTGTTTTTATTGTCGTGTGACTTTCCTTCCATCTCCGGTCCATGTCACCTTTTTCTTTTCCATCACCGATTAAATTTCATTGACCTTCCCTAAGGTTTCTTGCCCTTTCACTGACCTCCCCCGAGATTTCTAAAATAATATTGTCCTCCCTTGCTTTTGCTGACAATAGTAATATTCCCCCTCTTGTTTCACCTTTGAATATCACTTCCGTTAGATGGCTGTCTATGGAGCTAACGAAAGTTGCTGAGGTCAACATTAATTTGTATTAGTACCCATTTTACCCTTATTGTAGACAATAATCACCCTCATTTCCTCATAGAATACACAAGGGGAAAAAGCTTGCCTTCTCTCTAATTCGTACTATGAAAATTGGTTCTCGAGTCCATTCAACTAATTCATAATTACACACAATAAAACCGTAGCTCTCTAAAATACCTACGATTTTACTGAATTCCAAAATAAAATCAAAATTTAGATTTAAAGTATATGGACTTATGGAATAGAAGTATGTAGGAGCTGTATTATACTTTTTATTGTCATAGGAATTCTCATATTTTTTTGTTGTAATTTGGTAATGCGTTTCGTTTTATATCCTCTAATTACATGGAGATATATATATATACACACACACACACACACACACTATATATATATATATATATATATATATATATATATATGTATATATCCTCTCTCTCTCTATATATATATACATGTAGAGGACATATATATGACTATTCAATAATAATTGCATGCGAACAAGTAAAAATTGAGAGAGTAGGAGAATAATAGAGTAGGAAACAGTGGCGGAACTAAGATTTTGGGTCCGAGAGAGACCGAGTTAGTAAGCATATTTTTATCTGAACGCATGCTTATTATATTATAGAGCGTTTGCTTTTACAATATGATACATTTGTACATTAAAATTATAGTAGCCTAATATAGTAAAAGCGTGTGATATGAATAATTTTATACTATTATTTTCTTATACTACAACACTCACATACTTATCTTGTATTTAAGCAAAAAAATTGAGAAATAAAAATATAAAATAGCCTAATTTTATTAAATCAAATCAAAATTATTATTTCATAATGATATCAATAATACTCAATTACATATCATGTAAAAATAATATTTTTGACCTTACTGAGTTCTACCACCGGTAGGAAACAATTAGCTTGTGAGAATAGGAGACGTGCTAGAAGCACTCTCTCTTAAGGCTAATATTCCTCCCCTCGTGAAGGTTCAACTGGAGTGTATTAGCCCCAAGATTCAACCCAAGCGCTCACGAGCTTTCCTCATCCGATGTTCATGACCGCCAGGAAGATTTGAACGAGTCACGAATTGCAACCGAGTGGCCCAATATGTAATGCCGCATATTTGGGGTGAGTACTTAGTACCACATTAGTTGGGAGCTAAAGTTTCACTTGGTATATTAATACCGGCCTAGAGCTACATGTCACCTTCTTAGGTATTTCTTTTTAGGCTAAATGTTTGGGCCGAAAGAGGGTCCATGGTCAGCTGGGTCAAGTCGTTACAAATGGTATCAGAGCCCCGCCCTGATCTAAATGGTGGGTAGGATGCGCTTTGCCGTCACGGACACCAGGGGAGGTTGCTAGGATTACGCAACGATGTAATTGCATCCCTAAGGGGAAAGATTGTAATACCCCAGATTTGTGGTGAGTGAGTACTTAGTCCCACATTGGTTGGGAGCTAGAATGTTACTCAGTATATTAACACCTACCTATGGCCACATGTCACCTTCTTAGGTATAGTTTTTCACGTTAAGTGTTTGAGCTGAACGAGGGTCCATAGGCAACCAGGTTACACAAAATACATAAAATAGAGACACAAAACTCTTCTACAAACTCATAATCCCTCTGCTAAGGATTCTTCTAAGTAGGGGTGTCCACGGATCGACTTCGGCCGGTTCGGATACTGATCCGATCCGATCCGATCCGGTCAGAGCGGATTTGGGTTTTTAGGATCCGGTAACCATCCGTAGGTGACATACGGATGGATCGGATCGGTTACGGATTAATTTGGCGGACAACCGGTCGGCAATCCTTTCCTCCATCAAATTCCGTCTGGAGATGTACTGGAGATATCTCAGCTGGGAAGGTTGTGGATTTAAATGAGACAAAATATGAAGAAGTTCCCTAGGAGCTTGCTTGTATACCATTTCAAGAGTTTTTTGCTCACCATTATACTGTTTCCGGTACAACAGAAGACCAGCAAGCATGAATGCAAGCACATGCCACACCCACTGTCAAGAGATGGCATGCTAAGCAGTTCGAACAAGATCACAAGAATCGGAATGGAAAGTAAATTCACTTAGGAAGTCTGAAACAACTTAAGAAGAGAAGTAATAATTATGCGCACATAACCAATACGCAAATAAACAACTTCTGAATGAGAAGTCAACAAAAAATCAAGCTTAGGTGTAAGAGCTATACCACGCCAGTTACTGCACTAAGTAAAGATTAATAAAGCATTCAAGTACCCCTACCCATTGAGTTTACTATTCTGTTAAACGCATAGCAAACTGACAACATTGTGGCTTAAAACATGTGCTGGAGTTAATCCTCAACTCGAAACTAGGGGTGTCCACGGATCGGATTCGACCGGTTCGGATACGGATCGGATCCAATCCGATCCGGTCAAAGCGGACTTGGGTTTTTAGGATCCGCAACCCATCCGTACATACCTCGAATGGATCAACTGATGGTTCGGATCGGTTCGGATTGGTCGGATTGGCGGATCGCATGATCCGTTGGGCAGCCCTACTTCTAAGATATATGTATGTCTCCTCCTATTTTTCCACACTACACAATCTTTAGAGAATACCCATATTTATAAGTGATTAGAATTTTCTCACATTTATTTATAAAAATGTTTAAGCATAATGATGAATATAAATGTCATTTACATTTGTAACGGATTAATGTGCAATAAGTACTCACTATTTTTTTTTATTAAATAGTTCCAACAAACTAGGATTTAGAATGCACATGGTAAAATTTGGTGGTTAGCTTAACTTCTAAAATTATTTTGGTCTTTTGAACTTTTTACTGTTTTGGGGAGTATTTTAACTTTGTCTTGACTTAGGAAGTCGAATTTGTGACTAAAAACGAGTTTTAATATATTAAAGACATGAATACAGCAAAATATTTTATTTGCGTTATTTTTTCAGTTATTTTTTGAAACATGGTTCACATTCGTCTTGTCATTTTTCTGTCAACACAAATTGAAAAAGTTAATTTGGAGAGTACATTTATTCCAGCTGGTGTATACATGTTATATACAGAACAGTCCAATTATGGTGGTTGTTGCCTGTTAGGGGTGGTTGGTTGATAACTTGGGTGTGGTGGTGGAGAGAGAGTATATGATGACGTGTCAAACAACATGATTCACTAACGCCATCCATCAGATAGGCGATTGCAGTGAAATGTCAGTAAAAAACGTGGGAAGCATCTGAAGTTGTCATAAACCTCAGGCTCCGCCAGTGTAATTTACCCGTTTTTGTATTCTTCTGTTGAACTATAATTTCCCTTTCAGCTTTTGCCTACGGTTTACACTTACCCCGCAAATTCCGCTACCTCACATGTCCATATCCACGCAATTTACTCCATGAATAAAAAATACATTTAGTCCGTAAATTCCGCCCACCCTCAAAAGGTTGCTGAGCCTTTCAATCTTGGTTTCTTGCACTCTTTGTTTCCCAACCTTCTTGTAATCTCTTTACTCTGCAAAGAACTGAAAAACATGGCTGCGAAGGTTGGAGAAGCATTTCTTGGCGCTGCAGTTGGAAAGCTGCTTGACCATTTGGCTTCCGAGGAGTTCATCAATTTCTGCCAGGGTCAAAAGGTTGACGAAAGTCTCCTCAACAAGCTGAAGGTTACAATGCTTGCACTTGGTCAGGTGCTAAATGATGCAGAGAACAAGCAGTTCCAAAATTCAAATGTCAAAGATTGGCTGAACGAGCTTAGAGATGCCATTTACGATGCTGAAGACTTGGTGGATGAGATCGCTACCAAGGCTTTGCGGTCCAAGGTGGAAGCCGAGTACCCTAGAGGCCAAAAAAGGTTAAGAGATTCTTTGAAATCCCCTTTGAATTGGTTACTTGGCCGTGGTATGAGCTCCAAGTCAGAGGAAAGCGGTGGTGTGAACTCCAAATTAGAGGAAATGATGGGCATGTTAGACCATTTCTTGAAAACCAAAGATGCACTTGGTCTGAGAGAAGTTGCGGGACTGAACTGGTCCCAAACCAGGTTGCCAACAACTTCTTTGGTCGATGAATCAAGTGTTTATGGAAGGGAGAGTGACAAGGAGGAGATAATGAAATTGTTGCTCTCTGATGGAGAAAGTAGTGATGGGATAGATGTGATCCCGATTGTGGGGATGGGTGGGGTGGGAAAAACCACCCTCACTCAACTTTTATACAATGATGGCAGTGGAAGCGCATTTCAGTGAGAAAGCATGGGTATGTGTTTCTGACGTCTTTGATGTTTTAAATGTCACAAGAACAATCGTCGAGTCAGTCAATGGGCGGGCTTCGGATGCAAAAGACCTAGACTCGCTTCAGGTCAAGCTGAAGGAATCATTGAGTGGGAAAAAGTTTCTTATGGTCCTGGATGATGTTTGGAACGAGAACTATGACCATTGGGAAGTCTTGATGACTCCATTCAGATTTGGAGCACGCGGGAGTAAGATTGTTGTTACGACGCGGAATGAGAGCGTTGCATCTACCATGCGAACAGTTCCTATTCATGGTTTGAAGGAATTGTCAGAGGAAGATTGTTGGAAGTTGTTTTCGAAACATGCATTTGAGAAGGGAGCTCGTAATGCACATCCAGACCTTGAAAAGATTGGCAAGGAGATCGTCAAAAAGTGTAAAGGTTTGCCTTTAGCTGCAAAAACACTGGGTGGTCTTTTGCGTTCCAAACGGGAGGTTGAGGATTGGGATACTATATTGAAGAGTGCTATATGGGATTTGCCAAAGGATAATAGCAACATTCTTCCAGCATTGACATTGAGCTATCATTATCTCCCCTCCCATTTAAAAAGATATTTTGCTTACTGCTCCGTATTTGCTAAGGACTATGAATTCAACCAGGAGGAGTTAGTCCTAACATGGGTGGCAGAAGGTTTTTTAAAGAAGCCTAAAGATACTAAGACAATAGAAGAAGAAGGTAATGAGTGCTTCAACGAATTGCTTTCATGGTCATTGGAAGGGGGTAGCTCTACGGATGCTACGCCGAATGAAGGAGATGTACTTGAAAAGCTAAAGCCTCATACAAACTTGAAGTGCCTTGAGATAAAAAACTATGGAGGCACAAGATTTTCAACATGGTTAGGAGATCAATCATTCTGCAATATGGTGTCGGTACGTTTGGAGAATTGTAAGTTGTGCTTTTCCTTGCCGCCACTTGGTCAAGTACGCTCTTTGAAAGAGCTTATCATTACAGGGATGCCAGAAATAACAAAAGTTGGCTCTGAATTTTATGGAGAATGTGGTTGTTTACGCAATCCGTTTGAATCTCCAGAGACTCTATGTTTCAGAAACATGCCGAAGTGGGTGGATTGGTGTATTTTAGATGCTGGGGAGTTTCCTCAACTTCAGAAGCTTGAGGTAATCAATTGTCCCAAGCTGGTCGGAGACTTACCGAAGAAGGTGCCTTCTTTGGTGAGCCTTGAGATAGAGGAATGCCCAGAGCTTGCGGCTTCACTTCCAAGAACTAGTTCTATACGTAAGCTAAAGTTGGACAAATGCCAAGGGTTACCGTTGGACGGTCAAGGTATGTCTTCTGTTGAAAAACTGGAGATTTCAAGATATACATGTTCGGAAGAATTTTGCAAGCCAGCTGGTAGCACTAACTAATCTAAAGGAACTTTCGATTGGTGGGTGTTCAGTGCCAGTGGTCCCACCATCTAAGGAGATGAACCACTGCTACACGTCCCTTCAAAGGTTGACCTTGGATGACTGTGAGAGTCTCAAATCCCTCCCAGTGGGTTTATTCCCAAAGCTTCGGTTTCTGAATATTAGATTTTGTAAAAATTTTGAGACCTTGTTGATTCCAGACGGGATTGAGCATCAAAGTCTGACATTACTCGAGAGACTGAGCATTATATTTTGCAGTGATATGTTTTCTTTTCCTCGGGGAGGTTTTTCTGCTCCAAATCTGATTTGTTTAGCGGTGATTGGTTGCGTGAAACTGGAGGCTCTGCCAGAACAAATGCACACCCTCCTCCCATCTCTACAGGAATTAGAGTTATCGTATTGTCCAGAAATTGAGTCTTTTCCGGAAGGTGGTCTGCCCTCCAAGTTAGATTCTCTTATGATCTGGAATTGCAAGAAACTAGTTGGTTGCCGGAGAGATTGGGGTTTGCAAACACTCCCCTCTCTCTCTCTTAAAAGATTTACATTGGCAGGTGAATCTGAAGATGTGTTGGAGTCGTTTCCAGAGGAGGGGCTGCTGCCCTCCACGCTCACAATGCTCCGAATTGCAGATCTGGCAAATCTCAAATCACTGAACAAAAGGGGCCTTCAACATCTTGGCTCTCTTAACACGATGGAGATCGAAAATTGCCCTCAGCTCCAATCCTTGCCAGAAGAAGGGCTTCCCACTTCCCTCGTTGGGCTGCTGCCCTCCACGCTCACAAGTCTCCGAATCGAAGGTCTGGAAAATCTCAAATCACTGAACAAATGGGGCCTTCAACTTCTTGGCTCTCTCAAATCCATGGATGTTCAGAATTGCCGTCAGCTCCAATCCTTGCCGGAAGAAGGACTTCCCCCCAACCTCTTTGGGCTGCAAATTGTGGACTGTCCATTGCTGAAAGCTCGTTACCAAAGGGAGGAAGGAAGAGACTGGCATAAAATTGCTCACGTCCCTCTTATATCCATCGATGGTGAAGCAATCTTTGACCAAGCCTATCTTGGTCGAGTCGACCCACTCTTTTTTTGAAAACAGGTATTTACTCTGAACTACGTACTGCTATTAATTCTCCTGCTAGTCAATAATTAATCTTTGACTCTAATGCTACTTGTGTAGTTGTTTGGATACCTTTTTTCTTTTTCTTTCTTTTTATAAATACCACTAGTAATATGAATAACGACAACAATGGCCAAAGAAAAAGTGAGTTGTTCTTAAAAACAGTCCAAAAGGACTAAATTTGTTGCCTTCATTAAGATTTTGCAGCAGGTCGAGCACAAGATGAACTTGTCCATTATAAGATTTTTTTTTTTTTTTTTTTTTTGTGACACATTGTAAATTTCTTGAAGCTTTCTCCTTGCAGTAACACAATGTAATTGAACTTGGTGTACATTCTGAAATTGCTCTAAATTATGTATATTTGGAAGTACCGATCATGAGCTGAAAACTCAAGGTCAAAGACATGGTGAATACTGAATAGGCATGAAGAGGAATAACTTGAGGAAATTAGAAATTTAAGCATGTCTCCTTAGAGAAATTTTAATTCTCTTTAACATTGAGCTGTTAGCTAGTGAAGGTGGTGCTTGTTTAAGCATGTATATTCAATTGGTTTCAATGTCATGCAATTCAGTTCTTTTTCTTGCTGATTTTTTCTGGTTAGGGCATGGGTGATTTCCAACATACTGGCTTGGCTTTCAAGTTTCTGAGTTCTAAATATAGCCGAGTGATGACAGCTAGAGCCATGTACAGGTATGTAGGTTTGATCTCTCATCTTTCTGTCAGTATTGCACTTTTGTATTACTTTTTGGCTGTCAATAAACTTTTCCAAACATGGATGGGAATATTTTACAACAATTTTTATTTTTCACAAAATGGTAAAAAGTAAAAACAACTTTCCCATAAATGAGCAGAGAATTGTTTCGTCAATTGGCCGGTCTTATACTGGTGCATTTCACTTGGTGCAATACTGAGCAATGCAAAGGCTGAGTTTTCCGTAGAACAAATTTAAATCTGTCTGAAGCATCACTAACACAATCCTATCTATCTGGACCCTTCCCTCGAGTGGTTGAGGCAAGCAGTTAACATTTTTCACTTGCATTTTTCGAATTTATGCTGTCCTTGATTTGAATCTTCAGCAGTAACAAGGATTATTTGTTGTTTAGAAACCTAGACAAGTTGATTCTAAGCTAATTCAGTAGTTACCTTTTATGATTCAGTATTCAACTCAGCTGAAGCTCTTGAAGCATCACAAAACATCAGTCATATTGCTGCTATTGATGAACGCTATTATTTTGGTCCAGTTGTACAGCTTCTAAAACTGCGGATCTGGGGTGCCCAAAATTGTGTGGAGCGAAGGCAGATCATTTAGGTCATGTTTGTGTTATGACTTTGTGGAGGAAAGAACTCATATCGCTTTGGCATTTCATGATGGTGATCGAAACAGTTTTCAATGTGTGAAATGGAGGAAACGAAGTTAGGTACATAAGTCTTAAGGTGCTGCTGTTGTTATCGTCCTTTGTCTCATCGCAAATTTAGCAATATTTTCCTTAACTGGAGTTCTGCTTTTATCAAATCCAATTTCTATCAGCTAGGGCCTACTCTCTCTCTCTCTCTTCTTCTTGTTTTTTTTTTTTTTTTGCAGAAACAATGCTGTGGCCACTTTTTGAATAACAATGTTCTACATTTGTAACTAACTTTGAAGGGACCCCGACACGCTCCTATTTGGATGTTAATATGTTCTACATTTGTAAGCAATGTTAATATGTTCTGCATTTGTAACTTGATTTGAAGGGACACATTAAATTTCTCTCATAATCTGCTTATACTTGTGTTCTCTTACTCCCCTGTCCTCGGGCAAATTTTGTGCAAAGTATATATCATTAGTTCTTGAATAGTAGTATGGCAATATGACCACTGACAGGTACATTGCTCCTCAAAATGGAAAGTAATCTTGCCAGACTTGTTTACTTGCAGACTTACGGCTGTCGTTAGAATCAACATGCCCCATATTTGAGTGAAGGTGTTCAAAACTTATTTTTAAGAACTTCTTTGAAAGGTACTGTCCATATAACACAAAATTTTTTGATCCCCAATTCGAACAACTGTCACCACTACTGCCACCAGTACCAACAACAGCAGCCAAATTAGGTAAGTTATTCTTCAAGATATTCTAAGGCCGTAGAGCACAATATGAACTGGTCCATATTATGATCCATTTTTTGACGCATATTCAACTTAAGGCAGCTTTCTCCTAGCTGTAACCCAATGTAATCGACCTTCGTGTACGTAATGAAATTAGGATCCAAGACATGGAGAATAGACATGAAGTGGAATAACTAGTGAAAAATAGATTGTGAGCCTGCCTTGTCAATTCTCTTAAAGATTGAGTTGCTTGCTACTGAAGTTGGTGCTTAATTGTTTAAGCATGTTTGTCAATTGTTTTTCGGCCCATTCCAGGCCATGTAATTCATTTTTTTCTTTTTTCTTTTTTTTCTAAGCTACCGTTTATTTCTCTAATTCAATGGTAAACTTTTCTAGGTTTGTATTTTACTAAGCATAAGTTCTTGAAGCATCACAAAATCTCAATCATGTGGCTGTTATTTGATGAGAGCTAAAGCAGGTGGCTAAAATTGGACGGAGCAATGGAAGATCATTTAGGGCCAGGTTTGGACTATGATTTTGTAGAGGGAAGCACTCGCTTTTATATTATATGTTGTCGTCAAAACAGTTTTCAGTGTGACATGGAGCAGAGTGTGTGACGTAGAAATCTGAGGGGCAGCTTCTTTATTTCTCTGTCTCAATACAAATTGAGGGACATTTTCCTTGTAGTGAATCCTACTAAACTGATTTCTATTGAGCTGGAGTGAAAGTGTATGGGCATACTCTGTTTTACTCTTAACCTTTTTGCAAAAATTATACCGTAGCTGCTATTTGAATGTAAATGTTCTACACTTCTACTGTGACTTGACACCTTAAATTCCTCTGATAAATGGCTAATACTTGTGCACTCTTATTCCCCAGTGCTTAGGCAATTTTGTGCAAGATATACATCATTTAGTTCTCAATTGGCCCTCAAAATAGGATGTAATCTTGTCGCCTTTGTTAGCTTGCAGTCTGCAAGATATACATCATTTAGTTCTCTATTGGCCCTCAAAATAGGATGTAATCTTGTCGCCTTTGTTAGCTTGCGGACTTGCAGTTGCCATCCTAAAAACATCTGGTTTGATCGGGTCAAAACTTATTTTTAAGAATTTCTTTTGAAAGGACCTGTCTATCTCTAGTAGCATAGCCAAAACGTTTTTAGTATCTTAGGCAAGCAAGGATGTTTTTCTTACTATGCTTGTAGTGTAGTAAGTGCTCAAAGCTTCTAGTAGTTCTCTTTCTTCTAAGTTTATATGTGTCACACATTATCGATACTACAACCGGTTTTGTCTAAACCACACCTTTGCCATCTAATCTTTTGGTATTTTGGTATATATACTTTCAACTGTTTTATGCTCATAAATCATCTCTAAATGGATCGAATTGTAGCGAAAGCCTGAAAGGTGTTTTGACAACATTTTCATTCCCGTTCCTCGTACCAGATATCTAGAAATTTCAGCTTGGCAACAGGTCTAAAACATGACAAAGGAACTCCTGATGCTCAAAACAAATTGAAATAATTGTGTGGTCACAAGTTATAGCCAATAATTTTTTAAGATAAACAAGAATCTCCTGCTTCTCAATCTGATCAAAACCATCCACTTCTTTTCCTAGATTCTGCACAAAAGATCTCATCTGGGGTTTTCATTCCCTTCTCCACTTCAACTGTTTCTGCCTCAAAATCTTGACATTATGCCAGATTTCAATTTCCTTGGAGAATCTCATGTTGGTGTTAATACCATCAATCTCTCTCAATGTTTAAAGTTGTTCTATGCTCATAAGTCAGAACAAAAATATTGGTGTTGATGGGGTTTTGCTTGACTAATGGAATTTATGCTGTGGGCTATTGAAATATCAAGATATTCGTCTTTGCAAGAAATTTTTCAGTGCCGAGCCTTCCATCCATGTTTTCGATGGCTCAGATCTATTAGGGTAAATTTAGCCCTCAAAATTACAAAAATGCCATTGAACAACCCCAACAAACCTGAGTCGTCCAAAACACAGATGGATGACTCGGATTATCCGACAGGAACCACATGGCAGTGCCAACTGGTTCCCGCTTGGCATTGAAAATTTTCTCCTTCTTTGCATATATTCTGGATTGGATTAAAAGCAATCATGGCGTCCTACTTTTGAATTGTTGGGAACTAAGGTCAAATTTGGTGAAGACATCTCTGTTCTGTTCTATCAGTCCAGAAAATGAGAGTTGGGGTTTGAGATTTAACTAGTTTTTCAATTCGACAAGGGAAACAAAAACATGGATGATGGTGAGATAGAGATTCCAGACCAGGGTTTGCTACCAAATCCATATCCTTCCAATAACATTCAGACATCTTCACCATCAATTGATTCATTTCTTGATGAATTCTTGAAGAACACAAGAACATGCACTCACACCCACACGTGCAACCCTCCGGGCCCTGACTCGGCCCATACCCACACATGCTACCATACTCATACCCGGTTATTTCCCTCCGGAGAAGAAAACCCGGTGGGAAAACCACGGAGGCCTTTAGGTAACAGAGAAGCGGTGCGAAAGTACAGAGAGAAGAAGAAAGCGCAAACGGCTTACTTGGAAGAGGAAGTCAGGAAACTGAGGCTGCTGAACCAGCAGTTGGTTAGGAAAATACAAGGGCAGGGGATACTTGAAGCTGAAATCTTGCGGCTGAGAGGGGTACTGATGGATCTTAGAGGGAAGATTGATGGTGAATTGTGTGTTTTCTCATTATGCAATCCTACTTCTAGTTTCAAGGAAGGTGGTTGTGGGTTGGATTCGAATGCAACTGCATCGGGGTTAGAGTGTGGGAATGATGTGCCGTGCTTTCATACGCCTGTGGGTGCACCTCTGGAGGAGGAGGGTGGTGGTGGTTGTAGTGGTGGTGGAGGTGGGAAGATGGTGGTTTCGTGGGAAGAGAACTGTCAACCGGCGGTGATCGACTGTCGAGCTAACACAAATGATGTAGTGAATGCTGAAGAAATCTGAAGGGGAAGATGTTATCTTATTGTAAGTTTCTCAAATGAGAGCTTTGATGTATTGCCCCTGTTAGTTTTAATTACCCTGTGCACGCCCTGGGATTATATTTTCTCAAACATGGGAATTGAGCACCTACACCATCTCCAGGATTTCCTAAACCTAATAAATCTGTACTCTTTAGATTTTGAACTGCCCAAAATTTCGCCACCAATGTTTTCTGCATAGTAAGTTCAAACTAATTATCCACAGTATTCGCTTCTGGGGCCATTAATCGCACTAACTGACGTTCCCCAAGAAAGAAAACATCACTAAAACAGGACATAGAGTCGGCCGATTTTTCGGTATGGCCCGGCCACAACTTCACAATCTGACATTCACGATATCATTAGCTTTGCCCATGCTAAAAAGTGATTAAAAAAGAAGCAATATTTGTCTATCATTTTCTTGTTCATTTTTTATGATTTGAGAAAATATTTCTTATGCTTTCCATTAGTATTCAATCTATATGACTTCAACACTAATGGATTGAAAATTTTCCAAAACGTTATCGACATTATAAAAGTATAACCAATAACGAAACGATACTGGTAGAAAACATTGTCCTCTGCCAATTTGATTTATTTGCATTGATATTTGATATCCGCCTTGTGAAATGGTTCTACAAGTCTTTTGTGTATGACATTATTAATTTCCTTTCCATGTAATGTTAGTTGTGTGGTTCTACCATTGAAGTTTGCGTAACTTCAATTACCCTTCTCTTTTGAGATCTTAATATGCTCGACCCTCCACCTCTAAAAACGAAACTGTGTGACTTGGGTGCCATCTTGATGATGCTATTGCGATAATTACTTTTCACGTTCCTTTAATAAATGTCGTAGTAACCATCAGGGACGGAGCCCGGAGTCGGTCACGGGGGTGGCACCGTTCAATGGAAAACTAGTTACATGTTATGCGGAAAAATATAGAGAAAAAATTAATTAGAAAGTTATATAATTAGGTATTGTTATATATGGTCTTTTTTTATAATAATAAATGCTTTCTCCAACTCTTTTATAGTATTCAAATACAAAACATTATGATAGTATTATTTTTCTTGATTCCAACCGACAAAGCTCTAAAATGCAAAAAAAAATTTCAATTTTTTTGTACAATGTATTAGGTTTTTTTTTGTGATTTCATTTTCATTGTACATTCGTACCATCATAGTCTGTGAAAGAATGAGCAGTAAAAATGCTAAACTTTAGAACAAAATTTAATGTTTGAATGTGTCACATTCCTCTCCAATTAGTAAAGAAAATTTGCTAAAATTTAGACAAAAAATTTAATGTTTGAATGTGTTAGGTTCCTCTCCAATTAGTAAGGAAAATATACAAAGAGAGAGAGAGAGAGAGAGAGAGAGAGAGAGAGAGAGAGAGAGAGAGGTGGGGTGGTAAAAGTAAAATAAATCCAGTGCAGGGACTTGAACCCTAGTGGATAAGGAAAGAAGTCATGCACCTTAACCATAGAGGCAAGTGCACTCCATGTTAAGATGTTTCCTATTTTTATATTTATTATAACTCTTTTTGCGATTTTTTTTTTTTTTTTTGTGATATTTTTGAAACGGGGGTGGCACGTGCCACCTCCCCCCACTATTGGGCTCCGTCCCTGGTAACCATAGACATGAATGTTGTAAGTTGCTATTCTGAAGCACCCAAGAGATAAAAGAATGTTGTAAGTTGCAAGGTTGTCACATTGGAACGAATTTCATATCCATACATGAACATATATATGAGTGACTAGAGAATGGATGACTCTGTACTCCTAAGACAATCTTGGACCCCTGAAACTACCTAGATTGTGATGTTCGACAAAGTGGCAAGCTGGGATAATTGCTGTGTGTTTTACTCCGGTCCTTCGTCTATTTTTAATGAGAAATGGATGCTTCCTTTCTGTACTGACGAACTTAGTCACTGTTTTTGAGCTGAAGCACGCTGCATAATATTCAGAAGTAGGTCATTGGGCCTTGGGGTAGAAGTTCTATGTATCACTAAATCTAATGATTGAAAGAACAAGCGAGGCCATACTACATGTTGGAATTTGCTTTTATTTTGTGCAAGACCAGTAATTTGCTATCTATGATTTCTGATACTATTGACAAAGTTTGTGAATGCTATTGTTTCATTCTTGACTTTTTTCCTACTGCCATGGGTTGGTTTTTTCTGTTAGGTAATCGATCTATAACGTGGCAACTTACTTTGAATCTAAAAAAGAGTAGAGGATTACGCTATTGTCATGTTTGGATTTTGACAACCCGCGTGAACTGAAGAAAAAGTTCAAACAAGTCCCAATATGCTATGTAATTCCATTTAGACAATCAAGCATTTCAAAAAAATTATTAAAAAAAATGTAGATATTCAAAAATTGGTTTTCGCAAGTTGAAGTGTTTGACTAATAAACTGCAAAGAGTTCTTGTATTTGAACTCAGATTTACAAGTCTTAACACATGGTCAGTTCTAATCTTTTACATAGTAAATCATATAAAACAAATTCAACTCCTAAATACACATTTGAAAAGAATTACAACGGCTGGGGTCTTACTATGTTTGCTGGCCTGAGACACTGAGAGAGGCGAGATAGATAATTGGGTTTCGTGCGTAAATCCTCAAGTGGGGTGGAACAATGACTAATTCCACCACTCACTCCTCCTTTTGAGATTGCTAATCTCGGACTTTGTCTTGGTATTTTGTGAGGCGGTAAATATGAACGTACCCTAACATTATTCTTTTACAAAAATAAGTTTTTAATTTTTGAAATGAACAATTTTATATTAGAGATCGACACTTATGTGATCCACAAAATAGAGTGAAATAGTCTCCAACTGAAGCTGGGACTCTAATCTGGTCCCTAATTTTTCGAAACAAATTCCCGAAGAAAAATTCTTCCCCATGGAATTAGGGCCTAAAATTGATGTGTCACCTTGGCTTCATAGTATGACCCTATCAAACAAACTAAATAACAACTCTCTCTCTCTCTCTCTCTCTCTCTCTCTCTCTCTCTCTCTCTCTCTCTCTCTCTCTCTCTCATCCTTGAGTCAATCACAACTATAAATCTTACCATAGAGCTAATTCTTGTGTTACAAACCATAATCCAAACTCCCGTAATTAACATGAGGCTCTCTCTTTTGTTTTGTAGCCAAAATTAGTAGTTTGATACTGGTGTTTAAACTTCTATATTCATATATATTTTGCTTCTATAGTCGTAAAGATCAAACGAGTTTTTGTTCCCTCAAGGTTTACATACTGGGCTCTGGCATCGCGCCAAGAAATGAAGCTCGATCATTCATGAGGGGAAGCTGACAAATGAGCAGCTCAAAACCCTTCATCGGCAGAATGTAAAATTTCCAGCACAAACTGGAAAGTGCAGACATTGATGGAAATACATAGCTTGGGACAATTTGGAGGATACTTGAAAGGAAGACTACCAAAGAAAATTTTCCGCTTGGACATATTCCACAGTGATCCACCATTTTGTTCGTGCCAAGTTCTGAAGACAATACAAAAAAGAAAAAAAAGAGTGTGAGTCTTTGTTTATTTTTTCTTCGTGCATCTATTTAAGTGTGTGACAGTGAGTAGGAAGAAGGAAGTTGCTAAAATAATTGGGAGGAAGGGAGTGAACCTGAAGAGTACTGACATATTCCAGCAACTCTGTTAGCCACCGCATCCGGGGCGATGATAAAAGATTCGTGAACATCGCAACAAATAGAAAGCTCACAAACTGCGCATTTTTAAAAAATGTATCAGCCATCCGTGTTTTCTCTGAACTTATTGGACATAGAAACAGAGTTGTAAATATACTTTCTTTTTTTTAGTGACAGTTGTAAATATACTTGGTTCCATATATCATTGGATTTTTATTTTCTTGCAGCTGGAATGAGGTTTATGATTACCTTGCCAAAACTTCGATTGGCCTTTAGTTAGTTCTAATTTTCCGTGTCAATTCGTGTCTTCCTACTTAATGCAGCTGCATTCGCTGCCAGATTTGCAAAGA
Source organism: Gaultheria prostrata (assembly GCA_036023075.1). Taxonomy (NCBI): domain Eukaryota; kingdom Viridiplantae; phylum Streptophyta; class Magnoliopsida; order Ericales; family Ericaceae; genus Gaultheria; species Gaultheria prostrata. Next base: position 25,543 of record JAXBDA010002134.1, on the reverse strand, counting down.
AGGGTAAAGTGTTAGAAAAAGAGGATAAGGAACTGTGAATCAACACACTGTCATTGACTCATTTCTAATGTTCATGTCTACCTCATTAGCGACGGCAAACTGTCTCGACTAATCACAAGTATAAGACCGAGCATGGATTCTGTTAAAGTTCTTGACGGTGCCGGCAAAGCTGGCTGGCTTCAACATCACCTTTGTGATTATCTCATACGAAGGAAGGTGACACTGTCACTGCAAACGAAAAAAAGCTGACAAGCAACTCATCATTTTCGCCGTTTGATCCGTCATCTCAACAGTAAACCCTCACATTTTATCGGTGAATGTGAAAGGGAACCACTGCCTGAAGACCATGATGTGGAGAAAGGAAAGGAACCGGTGGACCAGTTGAAGAAAGACCTGGCCTATAGTGAAACTTGTTGAATAATGGGATGGTGTCTACTAAACGACTGAACTTGAACCTCAATATTAGGCTCGTTCCATAAATGAGCCGAACGTGAACCTAAGTGGATTCGGCTCAGTTAGGCTCGCGAACTTGGGGTCAAAATACAATTAATAATACTTTAGGGGTCTACCTGTAAATATTTTATAGTTTGAGTGATTTAATTCTCAATATTTTTTCTCTTTTGTTGTTTTTCTTTCGATTTCTTGATTATTGTGGTAGATTTGTTTGTTTTCTTTTGATTTCTTGATTATTGTGGTAGATTTACATGTAACATTGTTTTGAAGCATGTCTCTTTCCTTTCTCAGTTTATGTTTTAATTGCTAACGAACCCTACCGAGCTGGATTCGAGCCTAAATTCGGCTCGATTCGGCTCGTTTGAGTTTAACGAGCCCTATCGAGCCGAGCCCGAGCTTTGAAATTTTTTCACGAGCCGAACTCGAGCTCACTTGTCTAGGCTCGAATTGAACCCGAGCCGAACCCGAGCCTGACTCATACCTTACCGAACTGATCCCGAACCTAATAGGGTTCGGCTCGATTCGGCTCGTTTACAGCCCTAGGCCGACTCACTGGCTCCCATCCTCCAACTTGCACAATCAATTTCCGGGACTTACATGAAAATTCACTTTAATCCTTCTAGTTTCAATTTGGACAAACTTAACCTTACATTTTGAAATTTGTCTCAATTTGCACCCTGTTGATTTATGTTAATAATATTTTGGACGGAAATTGATCATGCACGCGACCAATTGTGAGGGGCATTTGTTGACATTCCCCTCTCTCCCTCCTCCCCATGTCCCAAATCCTCTCCTAAATCTTCAACACCCCTTCCTCTCAAATCAATCGCCAATTGCAAGTATAATTGTTTATATAATACACATATTAAAGATTTCGAGAAGCAACACCTCACACTTGAGCCTCTGATCTAGCAAGAGAGAGAGAGAGAGGGTGGGAGGGAGGAAAAAGAGAACGAAGATGAGAAGCTGTCAAAAAGAGGAAAAAGACATGGCGTGGGAAGCGTATCTGAGAACTGTATAACGGGAGCGCCTAATGAATCTACAGTCGAGCGAAAGCAGGGGCGGAGGGAACCAGAGACAAATCACAAATTGGGTCAGTTGACCCCACTGACTCCAAAAGTAGGGATGGTTCTAATTTTATCCAAATTTTTGTTATTTTTACCCCACTTTACACCTTCTATTTGCCCCAACCAATTTAAAAGGTTTGGTACTTAGAAAAATAAGGGAGCAAAATAGAGAACCCTTGGCACAAAATCCCCCAATGTCTCCAGGTTTCTACGCTCAACCCAAAAAAAAAAACTCCCTCCATGGCTTCACTACACCAGGTGAGATTGATCTCCCTTGGTGAATCGCGCACAGTTCAAATTTTGACCCCCATTATCAAAAGTCCTGACTCTACCCCTGAGCGAAAGCCAGACGTTCCTTCTGGTGAGAGAGAACTAAATGAACAAAGAGAACTAAATCGACACTCATAAATCATAATTAAGGGAATGGCTATAATACACACCAATTAAAGGTGTGTACTATATGCACCTATTATATGGTCCTTATTGCGTCACCTCATTAGCAATCGTAATATTTTTTAGTGTTTCGTAACTTTTCAGGAATATGATTCTAATATCTTCTAGGGTATGTATTGTACCCTTTCCCAATTAATCGATTCATGACATTTTGTTGCATTTTTTTTATAAAAGTTACGAGACGCTATAAGGAATCATAGAAAATGTAAGAATCATATTACTGAAAAGTTACAAAACACTAAAAACTGTTACAATTGCTAATGAGGTGGCACAATATGAATCATATAATAGATGCATATAATACACATATTTAATAGGTGTGTATTATAGTCATTCCCTTCGTATTTGGGGTAATATAATTATGTTTGTAAGTGGGTCATAAAATAATAGTGTGTAATTGGGTCATGTTGTATTGTATTTAATTAGGCCCATAATTAGAAAATTCTAGTAGAGGCCCAAAGGTCCATGAGTGTGGCTATATAAACTTGTAAAGATCCATATAGAATTATGAAGGAGAAAAAAATCTTTGAGAGCTTCCCCTGGCTCCCCCAGTTTCACGGGTTCGCCCCGGAACCCACTTCGGCAATTTGATTGCTAGTTTGTTTTTTAGTTTCTTCCAAAAATCAATCTAGGTGCATGTCTAATCTCAACCAACAGAATGGTATCAGAGCTCCGTTCATCAACAACAATTGGGCGTGAAGATTTGGGACGGGAAACAAATCCCGGTGCCAAAGAAGATGGCGGATTCAAGCAATCAAGGTTTCAAAGCTCAACAACCTCCGTGCCCACAATTTGACAGTGAGAATTTGGTGTGTAAAAATGAAAACCCAACTTATTTCAAATGAATTGTGGGGTATGTTGAAAATGGGTGTGATGATGTCGATAATTTGACGGAGGCTCAAAAACAACAATTGAAAGCACATAAAAGAAGGATGCAAGAGAATGATTCAACAAAGAGTTTCAGATTAGATCTTTCCGAGGATTATCAACGAGACAAAGGAAAAGGACGCTTGCGACATACTTTCTTCAATCACTTTGAGGACGGATTATAACCCCATTAAGAATTGTGGGGAAATAGCATTCCGTTTTCTAGCAAAGTTCCCAAACAGAAATGTTCAAAGATATTTTAAAAAAAGGCTGAGGATTTTAATTTCCCTGATCTAGTGGAAATTTAATTAAGGAGACACAAAAACTGTACTTTTTGTAGTCGTTCTATTCTTACATATGAGCTTCCAAAAGTGCCTCTTATGTCGAATCCAAAAGACGAAATCGAAACCGAAAATACAAACAACAGATGACTAAAAGAAATGCCGCTTAAACCTTCAAATGTGCCTCTTATATCGGATCCAGAAGACGAAATCGAAACCGAAAATGAAAACGAAGAAGAAGAAGAAGGAAAAAGTAAAAATACGTTGGATTAAGTTACACACCATTCTTTATGAAAGTGGTGGTCTATTTTTAAGCGAAGATATTACCAAGGAAAGCAAAAATACGATAATAGGTCATATTTGTTGAAAAGTAAGTAAGCTTGATTAAGGAATAAGAAAAATGTGTGGATACTGTTCCACATCATGCCAGCAGCCATTGAAATTGAAGACTTTGGCAGCCAGCTAGCCACAAATGTTGACCCAGTGGAGGAAAAGTTCAATTTGAAATTGGTGACGGCCGCCGGTGTTCACACTCATGTTGTATGCCTATATATAGATGTAGTTGTGTGTGTTGAAAGTATGAGTGGTAGAGAGAAAAAAACACCTAAGTGTTCTTGAGAGACTGAGAGAACCCCAGTGGGGGTTTCTCCCCACACACAATGGGAGAGAACAAATTATGAGTGAAGTGATTTGAGATTGAGGTTGAGTAGAACTCCCGCCATTGTATTTGTATCTACCCCATATAGTGAAATACTCTCCTCCCGTGGACGTACCTGATTTTGGGGAACCACGTAAAAATTCTTGTGTATGTGTGCATGTGTTTGTGACGCTTCCGCAATTATCAGAGTCTCTCTACCATTCCAACAATATTATCCCCTGGCATTTTTTTCTTTGCCCTCCAGTTCTTTTCCTCGGAGGAGTTCTTACCACTTGATACCAATTTTGCAGTAGGGAGCATCTGGCAATGCTAGGCGACGACGGGGCTTCGGTGGAGTTGGGGGAGTTAGAATTCGGAGTTAGATCTAGGTGCTGGAAGGATTGAGAGAAGATTTTAAATAATCGAGAAGCGAGTAAGTTATTTCAGATACTTACAATGGATTGTCAGAAAAAATTTGTGGGAAACTTTGAAAAGAATTAATGTTTGAAGTAATTTTTTTGGCTTATTACGCCTTATTAGTTAATGTTTTTTGTGGTGAAATATTTTGTTTTTTGTAGTCTTATGTAATTTTCCTTTTAACTTTAGTCTTGATTTTTAGACTTTTTTTATTCCTCTTGTTGAGATGAATAATACTATGATGTAAAATTTTGACCGTAATGTAAAAATTAAGAGGAAACGATCAAGAAGTTCACGCAAAAAAACTAGAAAAAGTTAGGCCAAGCTCACCCTTAAAAATAAAGAAGAATTAATTGAAAATCAAGATTTTTTTTTTATATAATTTGCATCTTTTGCTCTCTACGTATCACTGGATAAATAGTTATACCCAAATTATTTATCAGCTTCCGATGAAAAAAATTGATATCCATAAGCTAAGGTGTCACTCAAACCGTAAGAATTTGCTTCTTTCTTTCTTTTTTTTTGGCTTGGCTAGAGTCAGTATTGTTCACGTTGTTAGTGGTATATGAAATCAGGGATGGAGCTAAAGGGGCACTAGTAGAGGCGGTTGCCTTTGCAAGGAAAAAATAACCTCTAGTATTATATAAAAAAAAAAATTCTTATAAATTATATAAGCTCGCCCTTGTAAAGTATTTTGGAAGAAAAATTTGCCCCGTGGTCAAATTTCTGACTTCGTCCCTGTATAAAACCTTTCAAATGCATGGAAGTATTGCTACGTGACTGATGTTGATGCCTATCATTAGACTACCACTCCAAATTTGCATCATTATCATGATTCATTGTCTGGGCCTAGGGCACTCCAAAAAGGCTAATTTTTTAGGACACTCCCACATTTTTTTATAATAGGCCGTAGTAGAACTCTTTTTAATCCAATAATAAATTAAAAGGCCCAATTTACTTATAAAAGGGTCTAAATTAAAACAAATCTAATCCAAAAAGGCCCAAAACTAAAAAAAGACCTGATCCAAAAAAAAAAAAAAAATTTATTTTGATCCAAAAATTTATCAGTCATATTCCACCTAGCTTGTTTGTCTTCTGAACTTATTTCTTTGAAGCTTGATGACCTTATATTGGCTACTAGGTTGTTTGACTAGCTGCATGAATTCTAAAGATCAAAATTCGCAACTAGTAAGTGCCAGGGCCTCGCTTGAGCATAATTTGATGAAAATTTAGTGTTTATGGTACAAATTTCTTGGAAAACCAGACAAGGAAAACAACATTTGAAGGGCATATCCCCGGAATTCATTTAGTGCTCGCCAAGTGTCACATGTATAGCTACATGTGTCCAATACACCTAGCCATGCAAGTACGAGTGGGCCGAAGAGCGGCTCGCATATGGTCCGAAATGCTGTCTGCAGGTTTCCGCGACTCAGAAAAATATGAAACTCGCATAGCAGTATAAATAAATTATTTTAAAGATAACCCCAATTTTGAAAATATCAAGGAAAAATTCAGAACATAAAAATTTCCAATCGTTTGGCATCTCGACTTCAAAAAGTACGTTTGTAACTCCAATCGCGCATGTCAATCGAAGACTCGAAACAGACCGATGTTCTACCACTCGGACACCGGAGATGGAATTGCTCATCAACCATCTGACTAGTGTTGTCTGTCTTTTGTTGTTTATATTCTTGATGTACTGATCCTTATTTAGACTTTTTGCATTGTTTTGATGGTTTAATGAAATTTCTACTTATTTCTCAAAATAAGAAGAAAAAAGTCCAGCCAACTGTGGGCCCTTGGTTTTGGGTTACCCAAGAATCATTTGATGTGTCGAGTGCCAATTCTGTTGTTGCCGATAAAGTAGAGTATTTTCATATGGACAGTCTCCCGAAAATAGAGAGAGAGATCTTCTGTTTACGTATTAAAATGCATAGTTTTTAATATGTGAATAAATGCATATAAAATTACTTCCGTTACAAAGATTTAGACAATATACCTTCAAAATGAAATAAATGTTTGATATATAATATATTTAACAAATACTTCATTCGTCCCTTTTTAAGTGTCCAACAGTGACATGCTAACGGAGATAGAAATAGAGAGTTGTAGCTGGTTTGCCAACAGTGACATGCTCCGATCCCAAGAGGTTGGCAAAGTGGTCTTGCCGGACATAGGGGTTTGCTCTCACTTAAGGTTTTAGGTTCGATTCTCTTGCCAGCAAACTCTTGGGACCAATGGAGATTATGCCTGGTCATTACCTCTACGGCCCGGAAGTAGTCGAGGTGCGTGCAAGCTGGCCTAGACGAACCGGTTACAAGAAAAAAAAAAAGTGACATGCTCCGAATATACTCAATGAGTCTCCAAGATTGAGTGTAGGACCACAAAACGCTAAGTATAACTAAAAAAAATAGAGAGGACAATTGGTCCTCACTTGGGGCCAATATTTATGATGATGATGCTTGGGCCAAACTCGATGTCTTCATTGGACAGGAAATCTATCATAAACCGGCCCATGGGCCACCTAACAAACCAGAGAATGATACCATACCAAAAGTAGTTGCAAGGACAATTGGATAGATATCACTCAAGGAGTACCGAATATCTGATCGAATGCTTTTCTAATCATACTTGGTTATTCGGTTTTTTTCTCTTTTTTTCCGTCAATCGATAGAAGATAGATCAATTACATCGCATATGAAGTACAAAGTACCAACCCGGGACAGAGAGTCCATAAGATAACCAAGCCCAACAACTTAACCAATACAAGAAATAACCGGTTACAGGGTAGAAACAAAGAAAGAAAAGGAAAGCCCATGTACGAAGGCGGAGAGATTCGAACTCCTAACCTCCTAGTGAGATGCACGAGCCATAACCAACTGAACTAGCCCCAGTTGGTTCTTGGTTATTTTGTTGGTTTGCAAAATTATCAAATTGAACTAAATTTTCGGGCCTGCATGTTTGGTGAAGCTGGATACTTGGGGTAAAGTGTGACTCGTTTATAGTTATGAGTTTTGGCTTGAGCTTTTCGAACACTAGTCCTTGGTGTCGTGGGTGAACTTGCGAATCTCAATCATGTTGACATTTTTGGGCGTTGGTACGGGATAACTTTTTTTTTTGAACTGGGCACGGGATAACTTGAGCTCGGTATTTTTTATTCATCTAAATACGAGCACTTAAGGTCCTTTTATTTGACGGGATTAATAGTGTAGAGATATATCACTCATAAAATTAATTTATAATCGCATTGGACTAACAATGATGAAATTAATAATACGACTCCCATGATACTGTATATTTCTCATTTTGTGAGATTATATGTCTGTTGCACTTTTTGTCCGGACGATGAATTTTTCATCCAAATACAAGATATTGTCTCCATGTGATATCTGATGAAACAAGCAGGGCCACTGGTGTTTTACCTCTTGATAATTTTTACATCTCTAGTTATAACTTGTATGGAAGAACCATACCTTTGGGGTATTAAGTGAAATTTGTAATTAGGGATCCCGTAGTGTGGGGCATCCAAGTCGTTGATCTCCTGATTTTATTTTTGGCACTCGCATGATCGAGTTAGCCATTGCCGAGATAAAATCTGAACTGTTGATTACTGAGATCAACAGTTCAGATGCCGCACTAGAGCATCTCCAAATCCGTGAAATTTACCCTGCCTCTGAGCGTCTCTCTTCTGGTCTTTTTTGTCTGCTCAGCAATAAGGTTCAATGTTTCTTCACTCTCTTTTTTGGCCGTCTTTGCTAAAAAATGGAGTATGATTGTTTTCAACGTGGCCTCTCTCTCCTGCAAACAAAAGACCCCACATGTCTTTTCAAAAGATTTGAACAAATCTTTTCGAGAATTTTGTATTTTAGAAAGGCATAAATGACTGCAACTGCCAACACACTTTTTCATCACTTTTTTTTTTTCAAAATTTAAAATGCATCAACCCAAGTTTTAATTTGAGTTGTCTCTTTTTTTCCAAATGGAAATTGTGTTTATGTTTTCAAAATATTCAGTCACGCCTGTCTTTAGGGGTCTTCGTGTCATTTTTATTTTATTCATCAATACGGAGACTATATGAATTTGTCAATTGTAAATCAAAATCTCGATTCGTTCTTCACATGCATGTCGTAGGTGAACTCGAATCAATTCTTAACTTTATGAGTTTTATTGATATTGTGAGGGAATTTTATTTCGAAAAATAACAAATTTAGCAAAGTTTGATCGACAGCAAAAAAACAACTTCAAAGTAATTTGGCAAGAACATGAGTTTGCCATAAATTTGAAATTAGAATGGAATGGCTTGATAAGTGAGTGAGCTAGGGGGACATTCATCTCTTTTTCTGGATCGGAAGCTTTTTTCATAACTCAAGTATTTGTACCAGATTACGCTCATTGCACCTCGATTAATCATAGAGATCAAATCTCACCGTCCACTTATGAAGCTCTGTATGGATTGACAAAGGAGTATATAGTACCGACTAAATTTTGAACTTAAAACTTACGAGTGAGCAAAAATTCGAGTCTCAAGCCTTGACTACCCAACCAATCCAGGTTTATGGACCGGGGAGCTTTAGTTGTATACTTTTCAATTTTCATCATATAAAGGTGAGAGGAGTGGGGTCAAAGGAGAAGAAGAGGAGACTCTCAATAATTCAAATGGAGGCAACCAATTTGTACTCTCTCTCTCTCTCTCTCTCTCTCTAGTACTATTAATAGACAGTGTTTGATTGTAGTATATATTTTATACTAGCATCTATTAGTATATTACATGTGTGAAATTATTTCTCCACACAATTGAAAGTGACCTTGTATGCGCAAAAGACAACCTTTAATTTCATAATGAGATGATGAGCTCCACAGTCCACACTCACTACCACATATACTTCTCTCTCTCTCTCTCTCTCTCTCTCTCTCTCTCCAAGTAGGGCGATCATAACCAAAATGGCAAATTAGAGGGCATGTTTGACCCCCCCAAAAAGTATTCTAAAGAAAATGGTTGTTAATATTGATGTTTTGTGACTTTTATACGGATAATTTATCGCTCTAGCGATGTCACCAAGAGTCCAAAAACGTAAAGTGACATCGTCTTAAAGGGAGTGAGTGAACGACTCACAGTGTCTAGCTCGGGAGACCAGCCCTAAGGGGGAGGGATGAGCTCTCTGTTGTTTGAGCTAGACCAGTTCCTCTTGTTGCTAAGAGTAGGAGTTGTTGTTGATTATTGAATGCACGATCTCATATCATGAAAGAGAGATGAGCAATCTACCTTAACTTGCTGTTTGGTTGAGTTGTGTCTCCTTTTTTTGAAATGGAAATTGTGTATCCCATCCCTCCCCGAGGGTTGGTCTCCCGAGCTAGACACTCTGAGTCGTTCACTCACTCCCTTTAAGACGATGTCACACTACGCTTTTGGGCTCTCGGTGACATCTCTGTATCCTAGATCTTACACCTTGTAAGATCCATATCCACAACCATCTGATCTGAGATCTTCCATCTGCACCCTCGAATTAATGGTATCTTCAATAACTAGTAGGTCTAGTAGGTTCATAACTTGACATCATGGAGTGACGAGAAATATATATATATTCAAGTATGAATCGATACTGAAAAAATTCCAGATAAGACGACATTAGAAAAATTAAAGACCATGAAAAACTAGAGTTTTTAAACTTTATTCTGTTCTCAGTGAAATTTTGTAGACTTTTAGCATAATTTTTTAGTTTTAAAATTTCGTTCGTCAAAGACAAATGAATCATCGAAAATTCTTGAAATGAATCTGACGTAAATTCAAAAAAATATAATGACAAGTACTTAGTTTTTTTTTTTTTGCTCGATATGAGGGTTCAAGTCTTTGTAAGGTTAGAGGGTATGCCATTAACTTGGATTTTTTGGTTTTTAGCTTTTTAGCTTTCTTATGTGAGAGCTCGAAAAACTCGTAGGTTTTTTGTGGTTTTTTATTTGATGTATTGTGAGGGGATGATCTATTTCGAAAAGCATAATAAACTGGTTTTTGACTTTTTGAGTTAGTGAAACGGGGCCTAAATATAATTTTTTTTTTTTTAGCGCTTAGAGCTCACGGTGATATCTAACCAGGGAGAAAATTTTGTGTGCCAGAGTGGTACTACTATGTGGTACCTGTCGGCGCATCCGAGCCGTCTAAATTTGTTTTGGACGGCCACATTTGTTGGAGTAAATTTGCACCTAAAATTTATAAAAATACCACCCTTCAATCTAGACGTTCCAAAACACGTTTGAATGGCTCAGATTGCTACAACGGATACCATCACATGGTACCCGTTCGGCATTCAAGTTTTTCTCCTAAATACTAGTAGGAGTTTTGAACTTATCAATGACTCCTCCGTAGTGAGTAGTACAAAACAACGATTCCTTATTTTTTTACCTGTTTGCTGTATTTTAGAACGTGACACGTGCACTAAAATACGTGCTGACAACTAGTTAATGGGAGTGCTAAAATAAATTGGTTTTTTAAGAAAAATAAATTATTGTATCACACAAGTGTCAGTTTACACACACTTCAATTAATTTGGAGAGACAATCTACCGTCTACTAGTGATGGGGCCAAGGAAAGCCGGGCAAAGCCCTGTATGCAGTAGCGGAGCCACATTAGGACCATTTGAGATTTTTTTTTTTTTTTTTTTGCATTTGTGTTGAAAAATATATTAGAAGTTTCATTTGGTACATTAATTATTCATACAAAAAATTATTGAGTGCTCTTGGGACACCACCATATGGTATTATAACGCTATTTTCCTGCACATATTTATGTGAAACTCAACACTAATAATATATGATGATGAAGGCTGATAAAAAAGAGTGATAGAGAAGGATGTTAGGGCACCAAATGAAATTTGGAATTGGGGATCCTATAGTGCGGGGCATTCAAGCGGTTGACTCCTGATTTTGTCTCGACACTTGCATGATCCGACCTGGTCATTACAAAGCCCTGTATGAATTAGGCTTAAAAGAATTATTTGTATTTGGAAGATTTCGAACCTGAGATCTTAAGAGGAAGTAAACTCCTAGATAAGAAGATTTGACTACGGATCCCTTTTTAGGTTTTGGTCGTTTTAATTTTAGTGTTGTGTTTTAATACTATAACTTTTCTTATTCTGCCAATAGGGATACTATAGTGACACTTTTGCGCATATACCCGTTCAGTGATTGCGCGATCAATGGCTCGGATGCTGCACTACATGGTTGTAGTGCGGCTCCGCACCACGAGATCCCTAACTAGGTCTCTCTCACTCTAATAGGCTGGAAAATTTTCCCCAACAGACAATCGTGCTTATTAATGTTGTCTTTGGGTAAGAGTAAAAGGGCGTAAAGCACAAGATTGATGTTTTTCCTAACTTGGTTTTTTCTGTTTCCTCTGCTTGTCATTAGCTATAATATATCTCAAGTCTCAACTCTCAAGGGATCAGGTGATTTTTTTTATTTCCATGATTTGTTTGGTTTGAACACCATTGACCAAGCTATAAACTTACTAAATCTCAATTAAAGAAATGACAACGTAAATTAGTGTACAAGGCCATGGGGAGAAACAATTAAGAGTACTTTTTGTTGAGAATCTAACAATACAAGAAACCCATTTTATGTGGGTCTCCTTTTAATATTTATGTTATCCAAACTAAACCAAAATCATGTTTGAGAGATTCATTTTCAAGCCTTTTATTTTTAATTTTTTGGCTTTTTGGATCATGATCAGAATATATTTTGAATCTGCTAGAATGTTTGGATGAAATGTGTAGAATGTATTTGGTAACAGGAGTAGTGTTTGAGATATATGTGCAGAATACATTTTTTGTAAGTCTTTTTGTTAAATAAAATGGGAAAAGTGAAAATGAGAAGTCAAAAAACTCCTTCCATCCTACTTTTGGCTTCTCCTCTCGAATGTCACAAAAATCAAAAAATATTTTCACAAAATGCATTTTGAAAAAGAGCCTGCCAAACAGGCTCTTTGTACACTAGTAGACTTGGTTAATGTGGGTGATTTATTTCCCAGTTTTGGGAACATTTATTCGTGAAGTTATTCAAGTGATATTTTTACTTTCATTACTTTCGGTAATGTAATCTACCTTGTCATGTTTTTTTGGTCATATTTGGATTGATTTAGTGTTTATTTTGTTTGGTTATAAAACTAAGTGAGGAGCCCAACTTTAAAGTTCGTCTTGGTCCTCCAAAATCTCTAGGACGACCATTAATAAATGCTTATACCCACTTAATTCCAAAGAACTATGTTACTAATTAATATATTTTGATTAATCATGTGACATGATCGTATAAGCAGTTATTAATTCAATTTGTAGTTCGTGATTGTTATTTGAGCCCAACTATGAATACACCACTATGTTGTACACCAAATGTACAATAATCAACAAAATCCAACATCGCATGGACTCAAATTTATTTATCGTATTTCTCACATTAATCTTTTGTGACAATAATCAAAATGCATATAAAAAAAATAGTGGGCCCTAGCTTTGGAATTCACTTTGGATTCCACAAAGTTGAGAGCCGACCCAGACATCAGCAGCAACCCATTTGCTTTTTATGATGTTTTTTTTTTCTTTTTTTTGGGTAAGTAACTTTTTATGATGTTTACTCACATTTGGAAGAAATTTATTCAGTGGCATTGAGTCCCTGCCCCTCCACTATACCTCACATAGATGTGTGGGTTCAAAAGTATAGGAATTTCATACAATGCATAGAGGGGTAGAAGGATAATCTACCATGAAAATTATTGGGTGTTTCTTGGACATGATTTATGTGGTGTTCTTGGATCCCTAATCACCACACAATTATATGAGATTGATAATTAAATTAATAAAATCCTCGTGATTACATGGTGATTAAAGATTTTAGAGCACTACGTGAACATTGTCTTTTGATATAAGTTTTGAAGATAAGAATTAATGTTGCGTAGCGTTGTGTATTTTTTCTTCCTCTTGGTCTGTGCGAGCAGACTTCCCTATAACAAAGAGCAAAGCATAAAAAGTTGGAAATAACGTACTCCCTATTTGACATAGCTATATGCTGTACGTATATCATCACAATGCATATTTTTGCATTTTATTTTGAAAAACCATCACGAGGCATTGAGGTCTGAGCTTTTGTGCCTTGTGGGAGAGAGAGAAAAAATATAATACTGGCATTTCTAGTGGACGTGGTTGGAATCGATTTATAGAAGCCAAATTTATTTTTGGGTTTTTTACACGGTGATTTTGTTAAATTTTAGCAAAATTTCTCCAATAGAACCAAAAATATTTTTGGTTAACTTGATTTAAAGTTGTTGGATCACTCCTACATCACAAGTCATAAAATCACACCCAATTCCAGAGATTTGAAAATAGGCCAAGTTTGGCCAAGAAATGGCCGGGGACATTTTCGGCTCCCTTTCTGGCTTGCCAATGGAGAGGTGCAAAATGACCTGAGGCCTTGTTTGTTTGGGGGGATTTGGAGGGTGGGATAGGATATCAAATCCCGTGAGACCCAAAATCCGGTGTTTGTTTTCCTAAATTTGGATGGGATATCAAATCCCCACCAAGTTTTTATCCCGATCCGTACGGGATATAAAATCCCATGGGGGGGGGGGGGGGATTTGGATGGGATTTCCCCATTTTAGTGCTAAAAAATGCTTTCCACTAGTTATATCCCGTCAAACACAAACACCGGATATGAATTTTCTCCATCCACTGATATTCTGAGCAATATCCCAAGGATTTCATTTCCCACCCATATCCCAAGGGATTTCATATCCCATCCATTTATCTCCGATCAAACAAACGAGACAAGATAGACTAAGTGATGCAGAGGAGATCTCTCTTAACAACATGGCTCGATTGAAGCGGCAAGGCCCAATAAAGTAATAGTACGTGAGTGGGCATGGCAACGGGGGATTATCCTGGCCCAATCCTAAAATTCTCCAACGACTCTTAACCCTCTTCTAACCCGATCAAGTAATTTATGGGTACCCCCGCCCCTATTGGGTATTGGGTTTACCCGCCCCGCCCCTAGTTTTGTACATATTAAGAAAGTAGGAGTATATTTTAGACTCCAATATTAGTGAGCACAAATAATAAAAGTTTACAAGATAACTATTATAACTTAACCAAAATCTACAATCTAATGTTGTATTTTAGTTGTAAAAATAAAACTATAAGAATACAAATATGATTGGATGCATATAAGGGAGAAAATATAATTCCATATATACATATAAGAGTATATAAATATAATTACACATATATATGTATGTCGGGGCGGGGGTGACCATACCCCTTCCCCTACCCTAACCCTAGCTCGTTTTCTAAAATCACCTCCTGCCTTTACTCGTTACCCAAAAAAATAGAAAAAAAAACCTACCGTAGCGGGTGGGGTAGGGTGGGTTGAATTGTAATCCCTACATATGAGGCCGAACATTGGAGGGCCGATGAAGTTGAGATTTTAGGAAACTAGTTTTTTTTCTTTCACAAAACAAGTAGGGGCGCACATACCTCGGGCTGGGCCGTGTTCGGGTCGGGCTTATACTAGATACTAACAAGACTTGTGCATGCCCAAACCCGTCCCATTACGAATCGGGCTTCATTTCATATTCCCAATCTCAGTCCAATTAAAGTTTTATTTCTCATACCCGCCCAACAGGCCCATTTATTTTTGTAAAGCGTGATATCACAAACATAAATGAATCAACTACAACGATCACAAATTAGAATTCACAATCGGGAATACTTAATGTTTTATGTTCTTGCACTATTATTAAAAACAAACACATAAAAAATTATGGTTCTAATAATTAAATTGTCTCTCAAAAGGCAGTACAAGTGTTTAAAAAGTGGAACTCTCCAATACTCATAAAGCTTGACATGCAAAAAAATTCCTCCGATCTCTCTCTTTTACTACTTCTTCACAAAATTTCTTGTAGAGAACAAAAAAAGAAGTAATAAACAATAAGTTATATTTAAGACAAGTAGTTTAAGAAAGAAAAAAAGAGAGATAATAATAACCCTAAGCAGCAGAGCTGCAGACTTCTAATTTCTATATGAGTACGGTATACATATATATTCTATTGAAAAATAATATTATTATATTCGGACCGGGCCGAGCTCGGGCTGGGCTCGAAGATTTCCCAAACTCATCCCATTAACTAATTGAGCTTAAAATATCAACCCTATAGACCTATATTTATATCCCAAACCTTAAAAAAAATTGAACTGGGTTGGGCGGGCCACCGGGCCGGTGTGCACTCCTAAAAACAAGTACATATTTGATGTCAGTATCTTGATCGAAATTTTAGAATTATGCAAGTTAAGTATTCTAGACTATTTTGTTTTCCCATTTTAGTCGATTTAATTTACTGAAAAATAGTTACTTTCTAATTTCACCTCTTTTTTTCCTTTTCTTTTTTTCTTTTTTTGAACTGGAAAACTTAAACTAAAATTAATAATTAACGATTACAAAGGCGGCTCCGCGCAAGAATGTGAGCATTTCTCACTTCCTGGCGGGCGGCCTTAGCAACACTTACAAAATCAAAATAGTGAATAATATCCAGGATATCACTAATTACATTCCTAATAAAAACATGTGCATCCCTCACATTACATAGAGCATGAACCACCTCTAGAGTCTAGACTATCCATCAAAATATGCACATTCTTTTTACCCTCCGCTCGCGCCCATCTTAACACTTGCAAAACTGCCAATGCTTCTACCCCGTTGATGACAACGCATGAACGTGGGGTAAAACCTTTGGCTAACGGGTGAGCCAAAATATCTTGAGCACACCAAGCTGCCACCCCTTCCGAGCTCTCTCTTCTCCATGCTCCATCCACCACGAAGCTTTCCACCTGAGTACTGTCAAAGCAGCAACCAAACCTGAAAATGGATGAGCAATTGACTTGCTTCCTTCCAGTTGGCACCTCATTTCGAAGCACCTCACGAGACTTCACCAACAAAGACAGATTGTGATTCACATTAGCAAGGCAATAATCAAATAAAGGAATAACCAAATCAAACAAAGCCCGATTACGCACACACCAAATTTCCCATAAGATACAGACAAGTTCACAAAAGTTTTTATCTCCTATGATCCCTTTCCTTAACTAATCCTAGCTAATTCCTATGTTTATGCACGTGTTTAGTTAGGAACAGTTTTGGCGCCTTTGTGGGATTGAAGAGTTTTGGTTGCCTTCCTTGACGACACCATTTAAGTGCACCGTTTGGGTGCTGCGCGGGTCTGTGCTGCACAGACAGACCCGACCCAGGGATAAGCCCAGCAAGCCTCCAGGCTTGGGCAACCCACCCCGGTGGGGGCAACCAACAAAAAAAAAAAAGGAAACGTAAGTTATGTATAAATATAAAACGTTTCCAAATTAAACCATACATATTAGCGGGTTGAGTTCGAATCTCAAGGTCTACAGCTTCCTTCTTTTTGTTTCTCTTGTCTAAAAGCCTTCTTCCTTTCTTTCTTTCTTTTTTTTTAATTTTTTCTTTAATATCAGCAGCCCCTTTATTCCTCACTCCGTTTTTTTTCCCTAACAAGTCTAGATCACACTCAAAATATATATTCAAATATACAAACACTCTTATAAATATATGGGATCATACAAAGTAGTGGTATTATATGAGTGAGCCTCACAAATTTTTGCATGTGTTTGTGTAAATATGGGTGCATTTGAGTGTGAGTGTGGTTCTAGACTCTCTTTTTTTCCCTTTTCAATCCACAATATTACGAAATCACATTGTTAGAAATTTAGCTTTTAACATTCACAACAATAATGTACAAGTAATAGGTTCTTACATTTAATTTTTAAAAATTATCCCAATGGTAGAAAATTGAAAACAAATCAAGCGAGCTAACACGATTTATTAATTTTTTGAAACAAATCATAGTTAAAATATGAGGATATTTTCTTTAAAAAAAAATCTTACAATTAAATTTTTTTGCATTTTTTTAATAATAAATTTATAAGAACTCTTGAAGATTTAGGGGTTGGAATATTGGGAGTTTGTTTTGGGTCCCTAACTCTTGAATTTTTGTAATTTTTTTACTTGAATATACATAATTTTTATAATTTAATATCAAGTAGACAACTAAGCTAGTGCTTGGGCATGGGCTTGGGCTTGGACAACCAAATATTAGGGCTGTTCCTAAGCACAGATGCACATAAAAATTGAATTTACAAAATTGAACATTTAAAAAGGGACGTGGACACACACACACTCACCTACCCGACTACCCGTTCCCTGATTACCTGATCTCCCAACAAAATGCCAAATCCTGAACCTTTTCGTAGCGAATTGGGTCGGATGAACTAAACATGGCCCTACAAACCACCAAGGTTGGGCCGCAGATGTAGGAGTATCACTTTAACTGGCCATGTGAGAAAATTTTGGGTGCAAATGGGGTACCATATACATGGTGTTCGAGTGCGCATTTTAGTTGTTCAAAAATATTTTGAATGGCTTAGATTTCTCCTACTCTCTTTCCTCTATCTCCTCTCTCTCTCTCTCTCTAAAATCCGGACCGTCAAAAACACTTTTGGACGCTCAAGAGCTGGGTACCGCCACATGGTACCCAACTAGCTCTCAAAATTTTCTCGGGCCATGTAATATAGTTAGACCTTTGCTACAACCATAAACAATTTACACACATAACTCCACGAAATCACATGTTTAGTGGGTCCCGCAAACACTACCCATGCAATGTGTGTAGGACCCACTAAACATGTGTGTGTGTAAGTTGTAGAATTTTTGATGTAGTTAAGGGCTTAGGACTCCATTCTTCTAACTTTTTGTCTAAATAACTTTTTTACTTTTCGAAATTATTTATTTAGTAGTTTTTTGTAGTAATTTTTGGGATTAATTATTTGTATAGACAAGAGGAATCAGAAAAGTATAAAAATATTGATCAAAATTGAAAAGAGTTCATATAAGATGATACTTTAGACAAAAAAAAGATAACTTTTCGGTACTTTTTTCTTCTTAAGTGAACTTTTTTTTTTTGTCTTCAGTCAGAATTTTTTACTTTTAGACTCCTCTCATTGAGACGAATGATTAATGTAAAAAGTATAACGTGAATCTAGCAAAAATTCGGCAAAAGACAAATAAAATACGAAAAGCTAAATTGACAAAAGTCCTTAAGAAAATGGAGCCTAAGTGTGTGTGCGCGCATCAATGAGTCCGGTTACAGAGCCTAAGCAGTCAAGGGGTACCGACCAGCCTCGAGGAACTCCTTGTGGGTCCTACACAAACGATCCGAGTCGTTCATTCATCTTAAGATTTTGAATCAAACGGGGGAATTTTAAATCAACCACTTACGCATGTTCGATAGAATTAATTTCTCTCGGGACCCCTCGAAAAATCATTCTAAAATGAATGAATAGCTCAAATTGTTTGTGTGGATCTCCAAGACCGGTCGGTGTATCATCGGCGCACCCCTCTTTGTACCAGGAATTAATAGAGTTGGAGCCTCGGCGCTCTTTTCCATCACACAGTAGAAGAGTACAATATATTGGTCTTGAATCCCACACAAAATAGGAGTATGTCTGAAAAGGAATTGCGGCACCACTTGACCACGAGCGTTGAATAAATTTCTCCCCGACCTTGGTCCTAAACCATTTTTCGTACTGTCCGTAGCTGTTGCCTGCGACGTCAAAAAGAGAGGGAGAGGGGTCCTCTTTTTTTTGGTACAACGGAAGTTCAGAGAGAGAGAGAGAGATCGGTCTTCAATCCAGAAGAATGAAAGATCAGTGCTTGATGGGATTTTGTCCCCGCGTGACGCATGAAGTGACCTACTCCTACTTCGACAATCTACCTACTATTCTTGGTAAAGGCGCGAAATCCAATGGTGGGTTTGACTTGCAGTTGCCCCGACTCCCTCCATACCAACGAGAAATAGCCAAAGTTGATCTATGGTCACAAGAGAACGAATCACAAATCTTTTTGAGCTTTCGCTGGAAGCTTTAAAACGACATGTTTGGTTGCTTGGTTATAGATAGAGACAATTTTGGACATGGACGATGCTACAAGTAATGACAATTTATACATTAGAAGGTGTTCCAAAAATTAATTTAACAATAAGTCGGTGAAATTGGTTTATTCAGTGAAATTGTGGTTGATATAATGTGAGAAAATAACTTGTTTCGTAAAGCATGAAATAAGCCAATTTTAATAATAAGTCAATTTCGTGGAACAAATTTTCTAAATAAAATGGCTCTTAACCCTTCTGGTTGTAGCTCTTGGCTTCCAAATGGATGGTCTGAGGTTGGTCTATGTGAAAAGACTTTGAACCCTTTTTAGTTGTTAACCTACAAATACACCTTTAAGCCTCATTGATATATACCGATTGAAGAAAAAAAAAGTAATTCCAGCTATATAGTTCATTAGTTCTGCTCAATGGCGGAATCGAGATTTAAACTTGGAGGTGACATTCAAAATGATCAATACTGTGATTGTCTAAATAAAAAAAATTGATCGGTCAAACCGAGAAAATATAATGGATATGCTTTATTTAAATAAAATGCAAACTTGTTTTCAAAAGTTGAAATAACTAGTTAATATTTAATATCATATGAGAGAAAAGCAAGGAATTTTCTTCAAGCAAAAATGTACCCCCTCCGTCCCAAAATGTTTGGCACACATCCACTATTCACACCTCTCAAAAAATCATCTATATTTTCTAAGGTATAATGAATTATATATGCAATATGAGTCTTGTTTAATAAAGTTTAATAGATTTTGCTTAATTTTATTAAACAAAAATTTTCAAATCGTAAAAAGTAATATAAATTACAAAATAAAAATAATTTTTTGAGAGGTGTGAATAGTATTTTTGGCCAAAATATTTTGGGACGGAGGGAGTATATGTTACGGATTGGACAATCTTTTTTAAAATAGAAGAGGATTAATAGTCAAGAACCACACATATTCGAGGATTATAATAGTCTAAAAAATTGTTCTGCCCGACTCTAGCATGAAAAACATGGATTATATTATCATGAATTATGGCCAATACGCCGTTCAAAAAAATGAATTATGGCCAATATACACAACAATTCGTATGGATGAACCATGTGGACCTAACGGCCAGGTCCCTTCCCTCCACTGGAATTCTAATTTGTACTTCTTTTGTTGGATCTCTCATCTACTTTTTTTTTTTTTGACAAGTGAATCTACAAAATATCTTACACTAGACAATTGCTAACTAAGTAGGAGTGACCCGTTAAATAAATCACACACACTTAAATTTAATCTACGATGTGGGAGACCCAACCGAACGCAACATTTACTTTTGTACTTTACCCAGAACATTTCACATTCACTCATATTTTAACTAAAAAATAAAAAAATCTTGTTATTGTACCTCTACAACTGAGTGAAACATATCTCAGAGCATCCCCATTTGATCACTTTAGACCACTTTAGGGTCAGAATTTTTACTGCAAAGTCAGTTAATTTGCACTTTTTTTTAGCTTCATTTGAGCACTTTAAGGCCATCACTACATAAAGTGTTTTATGAAGTTTGTTTGCTATGGAGTGTACCAAAGGGCACATGAGAGAGGAGAGAGATAGAGAGAGGCGAAGAGAGAGAGAGAGAGAGAAATGAGAGGTCAAGTACACGGCAGAAGAGAGAGAGAAAAGAAGAGAGAAAAGAGAGAAAAAGGAGAGAAAGAAGAGGGAATGGGTTTCACTTCAATTATTTTTTAACTTTAACAATACCAAATGGATCATTTTTTCATTCACTACCACAATTTTTGGGTCCCACTTTTAACACTTTTTGTCATATAACAAACATTTTTAGCTAGCGTCAAATGCGGATGCTCTTAAGGAGAAAGGGCCTGCTACTGCCCTAGAAAGTTTCTCTCTCTAAAAAGTTAGATCTCCTTAGGGTTTCCTATCCTTTATTGCCGGCGGCTACCTCCCCCACCCTTCCTGCTTATTTGCACCATCCCTTTCCAAACCCCTCATACCCCATCAATCCCATTTCCCTCTTCTCCTCTCTTGTTCGTTTTCTTGGGGGGCGGGGTTGCCGCCCCTTGACCCCCTCCTCCCCTCCCAACTCTCGTTTGCTTAGCCTGCCACCAGTTAATCACCTTACAGTCGGATCTTTCCCATCACCACCATATCACCTGATCTAATTAACCATTTCGCCATCCATCCAACCCATCAGACTCTCCAGTGCTTCCCGCTGCCTCCTCCATCCCGCCTCCTTCTCACACCATTCCTCTCCTCTGCTACTTCCCCCCGTCTGTGCGGTGAATCTATGGTGGCCCGGGCCCCCTCCGGCCAATAATGATACCCAAATACCATTCGGCAGCAATTTCGGTGTATAGATCTCGTCCGGGGCAGCGATTAGTCTCAACTCGGTTAACTCGGAGTAACTCGGTGACTCGCATTGACTCGGCTCGAGTTAGGGATGGCAATCTTAACCGAACCGATGGGTACCCGAACTGTAACTGCTTTTTTTCCCAGAACCATAATCGAAATATTCCCCATGGGTGCGGGTATGGTATGGGATGTGAGATAACCGAACGGGTTCGGTTCGGTTCGGTTCTGGTTTGAGCTGATAACCGAACCGTTCTCCGAACCGAACCAAACTGGATATGTGTAACTACAAAATTACCCTTCATATGTACTCCCTCCGTCCATTTTTAAATGTGTACAATGGGAATACGTGCATTTTCAAACCCCTAAAAAATGTATTTTTCTATACAATTTTATGTCTTTCTTTACACCAAATTAAAGTGCTCAAAGAGTACTTTAATTTGGTGCAAAAAAATTTCAAAATTTTTGACTAGAAATACATTTTTTTACGTCCTAAAAAATACACGTTTCCCAAAGCACACATTTAAAAAGGGACAGAGGGAGTAGAAGTTTAGCCTGTGTATAGCTTCAATGCATTGAATTTTTACTTAGATGTATATTTGTTTTGCATTTAAAATATCTAGATGCATATCTGTATACCTTTTTAATTGATGGATCTATGGCATTTCCAGTTTAACTGATTTTCATATTTGAATTTCATTCATAATTATTTCATTTTTATTTTGTTTTCTAATTTAACGGGGAGTACCAGAACCGAACCGATCCTCAATTGGTTCAATTATGGTTTCAATTTCCCCTACCCGTTCGGGTTTCGGTTCGGTTCTGGGTACTCATCTAGTTTCGAGTAATGGGTTCGGATATGGCAATACCCGAACCGAACCGACCCATTGCCATCCCTAGGCTCGACTCAATGATGGGTGTCCGGGTACCTATGTTTAGTTGGGTTTTGATTAGTTGTTTTAGTTTGTTTTGTTTTGTTTCAGTTTGTTCTCGTAGTTTTGGTGATTTGGTTGTGTAGATTTTCACTGCTATATTCTCTTATTGTTATTGCTTGTTCTGGACTGGTTTTCCATGGCCATTGTGGCCGTGTGGGCCGTCTGTGCCCGATGAGGCACACCCGCGTCCAGAGCTTCGCCTGTCAGCGGAGGCTCCTTTGCTGTTATGTCCTCTTGCGACGGTACTGGGGATGGTTGTTCGGTGGTGGTTTCTCCCTGCCGTCAGTTGCTTGACGGCATAAAGCTTTTTGTGGTTTCCAGTCCCTGGTTGGTTAGCATACTCTTTTGGGTTACATCTGCGCTACTTTTTAAGGGACTGAGCTGGGTATCCTTCGGGATGCTCTTCCGCTATCACTAGAATCGGATTCATCATTCCGTCCCATAGGTGTCGGGTCTGCTTCGGCAGGTGTGTCTGCGAGGCGGTGGTAGCCTTTGCCTTTCTCATTTCTTTTGTTAGTGGTTTTGGCTTCATTCCTGTCTTTTCGATCTAATCGGTACTGGATGGCGTTTTTGAAATGATATGATGGCATTTAAAATAAAAAAAAAAGTGAAACATATCTTTTGGGCTAAACCATATCAATGACGAAACCAACAAGGGATCAAAAACGACCGAAATCATTCAACCCCATTATAGGTACCATTTAGAATTGTATCGATGGGGTACAATCGGCTGCAGGATCCACTTATGGGTTCCGACCAAATGATCCGAACCGTTCAAAAATTTCAAAATGTTTTTTTAAGAGGTCTCTGAAATCTGAATGAAAAATGGGTACATCGAGGCTACTCAAAAAAATATTTTAAAATTTTTCAACGATATGAATCATTTGTGCAAGACTCGTAAATAAGCCCCGCACACCCGTCTGTACCTCAGGATTTCCGGAAATCATTGCATACTTGGTAAAAGTTGGGAGGGGTCCGCCCCATTTGAAGTGTGTGCATCCTGGCACGGGTTTTCCACTAAGGTAGCTTATTGGCTTTTCACGGCTTTTTATGTGATGTATTGTGAGAGAGTGACTGTCTCAATTTTCATAATAAGCTGCCTTTTTGCCTTTTTTGAGTTAATGAAATGGGGCCGAAGTCTTCTAGAAGCTCCAGCTCTGTAATGGAACAAGAACTCGGTGCATTGAAAATCCGTTAGCGTATATTGTATTGATTTCTTGTAGTAGGGGAGAGAGAGTTGAGAGATTACAAAGAACAAGAGACTCCTCCTCCTGGAGGGAGTCGAGTGAGCCGGGGCCCAAGTGAGAGTCAGAGTAAGAGGGTGAGTTGAGTAGAGTGGTATCTCATCCTCCATTATACATTATATATATTTGCATCTTTCCTACCACATATAGTGAAATTACTCATCTCCTGTAGACTTGCGTATCCGAGTTTAGGAAACCATGTAAAATTACTCTTGTATTTCTATATGATTGGTGTGTGGGCAAATCTGTGGGGTACAACAGTAAAAAGCATAGGGTTCTTCGCCGCCCGGGGGGGAGCATCCTCTCCCTCCTCCCCGGGCTCTTTTTCTCATTTGTGCTCTACATCTCTTGCTCTCACCTTCTCCAGGCGTGCTTCTTCATGCTCTACCATCCAATTTCCCGGCCTTGGCAACTTTGTTGGGATGGACCGGTTTTTGGCCTAAAGAAATCTGGGATAAATTAGAAATAGCCTATGAAGGAAATAACCAAGTTAAGGAGTCCAAAATAGATATTCTTATTCATAGTTATGAGCTTTTTAAAATGCAACCGCTTGAATCTATATCTCAAATGTTTGCTAGATTTACCAATATTACTAATGAGTTGAAATCTCTTGGTAAGTCTTATACTGAATCTGAGATGACAAGGAAGGTTCTTAGATCTATGCCAACGAATTGGGACACCACAACTTCAATCATTCTGCAGTCAAAGGACTTCTCAACTTATACAATGGATATGCTTATGGGATCCCTCATGACAGAGGAAATGAGAGAGATTTATTTTTCACACTACAAATTCGTATAAGTGTTGTATTGAGAGTTAAGAAAAATTCTTAGTGAGCTACTACAGAACTGGGTTTTGTTCTGTGAGTGTTTTTAGAGTTTGAGAGATAAACTCTAGCGGTTCGGCAAAATCATCCGAAAGTTAGCGTTGCTGTTGTAAGGTTTAATCGGCACCAGAAGCTGGTTGTTTGATTAGTAAAACAGCGACTCCTTAGGTCAGTGGACTAGGCTGAGCAGTGGACAAAGCTCAGACCGAACCACTATATATCTCTGTGTGATATCTCTCTCTCCCTTAACTCCTTTTTGTGTTGTGCAAATTAATTATTTATTTGCTTCTCTATTTATTTTTCTCATTCAGTTAATAATTTTTTAAATTGGACGTTATTGTTAGCAACCCTATTCATCCCCCCTCTAGGTTGCCTTTTGGGTAACAACAATATAATTAAGGAAATATAATTATAAGATTTACAATATATACTACTAAAATAGTTAATATGGGCGCAATGGTCCGATAATACATTTACAAGGTGGAATCATAAAGATTCAAACCTCATAGGATGAAATCATAAGTCTAATTTTGGTATATGATGCCTAATTAAAATTCTCTTAAATTTTCCCAAAAGTAACTTTAAATGATTAATAATAGTTTTAAATGTAGGTAACACTGGAAATCTAATTAATATAGTTGGATCAAATATTTCCAGTTGTCTAACTTTTCATTCGAAATTTTGGATCTGAATTCTGAATGAAAGATAATACAGTTGGATCAAATATTTCTAGTTATGTGATAGATGATTGTTTTAAATATTCATCGAAAAAAGTATTTTAAATTAACGCACGAATTGAATATTTTGTGTGGGACTCATAAATGAGCCCACACGACCATTGGTGCAAGGCGTATCGGTGTCCATAGGGTTTTTTTTTTTTTTTTGGGGGGGGGGGGGTTGGGCTCGAGTAAGAGGGTGTTTGGGAGCCTACTTTTCAGCTTTTCATTTTTAACTTTTTGACTTTTTGGTTTTTTGGATTATGGCCAGAATGACTTTTGAATATGAGATGAGTGTTTGAGAGAA